>JAVIAB010000073.1:113520854-113628354 GCA_032433765.1 Megaustenia siamemsis | reverse complement strand
CTAACATATTATCACCAGGTAGTTATATTTGTGTATATATACTTATATATATTTATGTGTTGTTTTTTGTTGTTCCAGCTGAAGGCCTACTTGGCCGAAACGTCGACTTTTATTTTGTTACTCAGCTACGTATAGCTATTACCATACCACTTCCTTCTCCCTTTTTTTTAAAGTGTCATTATTATCAGCAGCTTCACAGCAGCTTCGCATCTTTATGCATCTTGGTGTATCTTGGTGCATCTTGATGCTTCTACCTCTTTACTAGACAAAGAAGACAGTGATGCCTACGTTATGACCACGAGCAGTATGGCGATGGAAGTGATGGCAGTGACCAGGGCATTCGTCTGGTTACATTCACAAGACTACACCCACGCCTGCAAACTAAGTGATTTGATGAGCATGATTAAAAAAAATTGGAGGCGGGCTTTGTCCGAACGAATTGGGTGGAGTCATTGCAGAAGTCAACAATACTAAGGTCACCTTTGTCTACGTCCAGGACATGTACGGTAAAATGAAAGAGCGGACAGGTTGGCTAACTGCGCTGTCGTTGAAGACGGTCAACCAATGGATCGGGCAGACATCATCAATGCCCTCCGAAATGTGGGAAAGGCGCAGGACTTCGATAACCATGAGTCCACGTCACTTCTTCCGATCAAAGAGAGGGAGCTAAGATGGGCACATCCAGAAACGAAAAACTTTGTCACTATAATTAACAAAGTTATCGGATCTATCTGTGTTTTGCACGCTGATTGACCATATTGCCGTTACCAGCGTATTGTTGTTTGCGCGCTGTGTGGGGCGGGGCATCGTTTGTTCCACTCCAATGGAAACCAATACAGCTTTTATTGATCAAGAAAAGGCGTTCCACCACGTGGAACAACTGTGGTCCGTATTGCCCTTGTACGGAGTGAGTCACCACCTAGTAGAGATGTGCAAGAGCCTCTATGAAAGTAGTCGCACAACAGTAAAATCTTCAGCAGGCCACTCTAAACATTTCACCATTAACTCCGGAGTAAGACAAGGCTGCGTGCTTTCCCCTTTACTTTTCATCACATATATGGACAATATATGCAAATTAGCATGCCCAATCAAAGGAAGTATACCAACAAGGATGATAACAAGCGATAGCACAAAAGAGAACGAAATATACGTCCCAGAAAACAGCAGAAGTGAGGAAGAAATAAGTGAAATACTATTTGCAGACGACCAAGTTCTGATACATGAAACAACTGAGGACCTACAAGAACATATCAACAGGCTAAACAACACGTGTAAACAATACAACATGAAGATCAACATAAACAAAATCGAAGTAATGGCAATAGCAAGAAAGAAAGAAAAACTAAACATCATAATAGATAATACAACTCTGAAGCAAGCAGTCAATTTTAAATATCTGGGTAGCACGTTAACACAAGACAGTAACCAAGAGACAGAGATAGATATAAGGTGTAACAAAGCATGCCAAGTTATAGGCCAAAGATCAACACTATTGAAAAACAAAGCAATAACTACGGAAGCAAAAAGGGCAATATACAAATCAATTTTTCTACCAACTCTGTGCTATCAGTGCCAGAATTGGACACTGGACTCTAGAACAATAAGAAAGATAACGACCACCGAAATGAAATGTGTCAGAAGAATGACAGGAAACAGCTTAAGGGACAGAGTAAGAAACACTGACCTGAGGAAGAAACTCGAAATTGAACCAGCCATCGAATACATACAGAAACAACAGATAAATTGGTTCGGCCACATATCAAGACAAAAAGAACTAACAATGATGCAAAGAGTCATAAACAAACGCTACGAAAACGCCAGATTAAGAGGAAGACCGAGAAAGAGATGGATAAAGGGAATACTAGAGTCACTAGGAGGAATAACATCAGAAGAGGCCAACAGAAGAGCAAAGAATCGCAGATTGTTTCTCCCCTCGACGCCAACGGCAGCAGAGGAAAGATAGAAGGAGAAGAAAGAAATCGCGAGAAGAAGAAAAAAAATCTGACATCAACATAAACAAATTCGACACTCAGGGGTTAGCAGAAGTAGTAATTAGGGAGATACAGGGAGAGGGGAATGTTTGACCACTGCAAACTGTCAAATTTTGACAAATGTATGGTTTGATATAGTTATTTTTACTACGGTATCATAATCTTGAGTTAAACACTTAGCGACTAAGACTGTATCATCAGCATACCTTAGAATTTTTATATTATGACCTCCGATTGTAAATTCAAGGCATGCCCCTTATGAATCTTAAAATAATCTCACTTTACATATTAAATAAATCTGGTGACAGTACACAATCTTGCCTAACATTCTGTTTTATTTCTTGAAACATTCCGAATTGATTTCCAGTTCTAATGGCCACTGTTTGTTACCAGTACATGTTCTTTATTATTCTTAGATCTTTGCTGTCTACGTTTACGCCCTATACAATTTTGATTATCTCTTGGTGTTTCACTTTGTCAAATACTTTGGTGTAATCCATGAAATATAAGTATTGATCTATTTTCACCTCTATGGCTCTTTCTACTAAAGATCTTATGATGTATGTGACATTGTTCGTTCCTTTACCTCCAACAGACCACACTGTTCATCACTAATTTCTGGACTGATTTTGTTTCGCACTCTTCGTATCATTATTCTTAATAATGTCTTAGTCATGTGACTCATGCGGCTTATTGTGCGAGGATCATCGCATTTAATCATAACAGATAGGGCTATGAATTTTGATTTTAGCAGGACATCTGGTATATATCCGCTGTTGTGGATATCATTCAATATTTTTGTTATTATTCCTATTCCAAAATCACCATGGCTTCACTCTCTTCTTCAGTTATATTATCTGGTCGAGAGTTTTTCCTGCTTTCATATTGTTTAAGACGTCTAGCACTTCTTCTTTGAGTATTTATGGTCATTCTCCATTATCCTTATTACTTACTTCTGTTTGTTCATCAATATAAAGATCTTTAATGTATTCTATCCATCGTTCCCTTATGCTCTCTTGTTCAATATAATATTTGATCTTTAACATCCAGTTTTTGATTGCGTTTTTGTCCCTGTTATTTCTTCATTCATTTAGTTTGAATATAGCTTTGGAATCTCCTTAATTTAATTTAATCTCTTACACTCACTTTTGATTCCATTGTTTCTTAATCTTGAATCCATTAGCTGTAAAATGTCATTTGTCATCTAACTTCTTTGTTGAATTTGTCCTCACTGGTGGTATGAACTCTTTTGATGTTTGTTGCATTGATTCTTTTAGCATTTCCCACTGTTCCTCAATGGTTTGTATCTTCTCTATTGCATTGTACCGGTTCTGAATTGTGATATTATATTTACCTTGCAACATCTTGTCTGATTTCAGTAAACTTCTATAACATACAATAAATCGGTCATCTATACCACATACCATGCTATCACATCCACCTTTTATCACTAGGCCACCACTTCAACCCCTACAAATCGACCACCACACTACTAATCCGCCCCCTTCACTCACTTGATATCCCATTAACATTCAATAAAATACACAGCTATGGTGATTATATTTATTTCTCTACCAATCCACCTTCACCCAGCCCTCCCCCACCCCACATATATACCATATATGTCCTGGGTCCGCTGTGCGGGACCCGAGGTGTCCCTCAGATTTTTAATGGTGCCCCTTGTATGGTGTCTGATATTTGTGTGAGGTCGAGGTGCCCCTCAGATTTTTAATGGTGTCCCTCGCATGGTGTTTGATATTTGTGTGAGGTCGAGGTGTCCGATCACAGAGATGTCCCTTATCATCAGTACCGCTCTTTCAGTTCTATGTGGAATGTTCCTCCCATTAGAAGTCCCGGGGTGTCCTTAGGTACCGTCTCCCATTTAGTCTCACAACGTCAGAAACCACTACTCTCTTATTTGCGATGTATTCTCATCTTTTTTAGCTGCGCCGTGTCTGCAATTGATTCAGTGTTTTTAAAAATATATATAATGTGTTAGTGTGTCAAATACGTACTTGTAGAGAAAATGTATAATTCTGTCTATAGCCATGAAGATTATAATAATCCCTCCTATAGGATCAATGACTCGGGCAACAGTTGTTAACGGTTTAGTTTGAGAGCAATCATAACTTGTTTAAAAAAGAAAAAGTCAGTTCAGCTTATTTAATTTCACAATATTGAAAGCCTAACAAGCTGTAAATGTTTTTAACAATATTTTCTAACAATATGGAACAGCTTGCTGGATTGCAAACCTACATTTTCTCTAAATCAGCTTGTTGAATTGCTATGCTGAACACGCTAAATCCTATAAGAAGAAAAGATCACGCTAGAACACCCGCAAATTGTATAATCCGTGGCATATAACACACATTAAGATTGGTTATTGAACAGCAAATAATGTGTTAGCTTATTCTATAATGCGGTTTTTTTCAATACAGAATGTCAATACACTTTCGCATGAGGGCTGTGTGTTAAAGAATTGTATAATTGTATATAAAATACTAATGTTATTAAGTACAATAAATAAATATGGTGCCTCCCATTTATTTTTCTTGGTGTAATTATTTAGCATTTATTGCGTTTTTTTAATTTGTCGTTTAATGAGTCAGTGTAAACCACTCAGTACAGCGTCAAGAGCTTATAACAACAAAATAGAACAACCAAGATATAGAGGTAGACCAAGAAGAAGATGGATCGAGCGAATTTACGACAAAATAAAACAATACAATATCACTATGTACCAAGCTACAGAAAGTGTCCTTGATAGAAAACACATCATTGATTTAGGCCTGCGACGCTTGTCGGCAAAAAACAGAACAGGATTAATGAAAACAAAGAAAGGATTTATTACATTATTTTTACTTATTTATTGAGTTATTGAATTATTTGTGGGTCATCATCAGTGCACTCCTAACATGTCCATGTGGCGTATAGAGAATATGGTGTTAGTGACTATAATTGTTATAGACCTCCGCCACATATTTGGGGTAATTGATCGGTATTACGCCCGTGCCGCTTTACTTTCCCAGGAAAAAATCCGGTACCCATCGGCTGGGTGAACCCGGTACCCGTCGGTTGGGATCGAACCCTACCTCTTAGTTAAACCCAGGTCGGTTCCAAAAATCTGGATAGTGTTGCTGTAGTTAAATGTTAGGCTTCATCGTGTGGCCTTTCACTATCTTCTTCTTCTTTCCTTCCACATGTGCCTTTCACTGTCAAGAGGAGATATAATTTGCTGTGTTTTGGTCTTCTGTTCGCCTCTGCTGCTGTTACGTTTCCACGTTTCATGTTACGTTGAGGGCTGCTGTTTCTCAGTAGAGGTTTTTCTTTTTTCTTTTTTTTATTTAGTGCTTCTAATATTCAGTCAATCCATTTTTTTTTCGTGGTCGTCCCTTGGGCCTGGTGTTCTCGCAACGTTTATTGAGGGCTCGTTGGGTTGTGTTTTGATCACTCTTGTCCCGTGCCAAATCATTTTATCTGTTGTTTCTTTACATATTCTATGGCGAGGGTTATTCCTAGATTTTTTTCTCATTTCTTCATTTCTGATCTTATTTCTCCGGCTGTTTCCTGTCATTCGTCTAAAGCATTTCATCTCAGTAGAGGTTTTTATTTTTCTTGTTGTTCTTGCATCTACCCGACTAGACTACCGACGTTCGGACAACACGTGTTCATTTCCCGCTAGGAGCAGTGTGAGTTGTACTCGTGGTTGGAAAAAAAAAAATACCCCCACGGTCGACCCAGCCGTTGGCAGAAATGGGTACCAGGGTATATTATCCTGGGAAGGTGAGGAATGTCGCTTCGCATCTGAGTTTCGATGCTTGAGGCTACACTATACAGAAATATCCGAACATTTCTGGATAGGCGGCCGAGCACATATGGGTATATACTCGCGTGCTAAGACGCCGGTTCAAGTCTCGTACTTTACCTTTACCTTTATCTTGCATCTAGGACCCAGGACTGGCATTTATAGCACAACAATTCGATGAAGATTGTATTGTAGAGTCCCCGTTTTGCCTCCAGAGTTATTTCCTTGTTGGACAATAGTGGTGATAACTGTCAATGATTTAACAAGCTTTGTTGCATCTTGAATCTATCTCTGCTGTTTGTGAATTGTCGGTTGTCCCAAGAGTTTCTAGGTATTTGAATTCCTCTACCTTTAACATTCGTTGTTAAGTTATTGAAGTTCTCCTTCGAGATAATATTTATTATCATCCTTTTTTTCTATTGGACCATTTACTATTGTCACGCATTCAACTTTTGTTCCATTGTTTTATCATCGCCATCTATAGAAGTTTCCATAACAATACTTGTTACAATGGCAACTTGTCAAGCCATCGATCAACCTCCTTAGTTGCTCTTACGACATGCCTGGAAGGTCACAGTGTCACTATTCTTTACTTCCCTCATATCGAGGCCCCGGTAACACGCAGGAGTGCACAAATTGCAGGCAACACTGCAATATGTGCCATTTTGGCACGCAAGGTTTCTGTATTTGAGATTGTGGTTCTGCCCTATGTGCCATCTTGTGCTCGAAAGGACAATAGAGAGATCTATAGGAGTAGGCCTTACAGGTGAAACCAGGGAACCGCGGAAATACCCTCAACTAACGTGATGTTTTCAGTTTTGAGAGCAGGAGGGGTGTGGATATAATGACATCAGTCGTCTATAGTTCCTATAGCGGAAAACATTAGTGAGGATGTTTTAGACTCTCCCTTTCGGTCCTCAGGCCTACTTCTATATATGGCGATGGTCATGTACACCTTAATTCATACATTTCAATATCTGGGAAATGACGTCATACTATTGGACACATTGGGTGGTCTGGTTAACAACCGGACTCACATAATCATGGAATGAGTAAATTATAGGACACGATAAACACATTTCTAGATGTCTAAACACCAGTCCTGTTGTGCACGGACTACATCTGCTATTTCTTTATTTCTCAATAGCAATCGCAGCGTTACTAACTGTTCTCTGCTAATTACTGCTCGTTATCGCTAATATGTGCTTATCTCTACCTTTCTCTGCTAAACTCTAAGGTTTGTGTGTGTGTCTCTGTTTCTCTATTTATTTTTCTCTAATGTCTCTCTGATGTCTCTTGGGGTCTGAGAGTGTACTTATATATATATATATATATATATATATATCTGGGCACTCCCTTTCTTCTACCCGCCTACGTGTCTATCCGCTCACATGTCTGTTAATAATATGAATATGTGTTGACTCTGTGTCTGTCTGCCCACACAGTTTGGAGAACTATTTTTTTTCCAATATTACGCCTACGAAATTTGATGATATTGACCTACAGCTTCAATGTTTAATTACACACACAATAGATACGCCGGGGTGCCCGTTATTAAGTGCAATATCGCATTTCACATTTACAAATACGACTTTTGTATTATCCTTCATATTTTTAATTTATTTCCTTACGTTTCATTTGCGTTGTGTGTTCAATTTATGTATCTCTTGATCTCATTTAATATATTTTATGTGATTCACTGACATTACCATATTTAGACATGTATCGTTTGAGCTCAACGCAATTCTATCTTTTCTGGGAGTGACTACCTGTCATTCTTCTTCTTCTTTTCTCTTTCACTGATACCTAAAGGTGTCGTGGTTTACATCATTTATCGTTCTTGAGCTGCTCAAACTGTCTGAATTAGTGATTTTCCTTTGTTGCTACATGTCTCTGTCACTGCATCTATCCATCTTCTTCTGGGTCTTCCTTTTGGTCTTTTCCATGCATTCTCGAGAAGAACGCCCTTGATGGTGATTGGTGAGGATTCATTCTGACCAGGTGGCCAAACCATTTAAGTTGTTGTTGTTCTATATATTCTTGGCAGGGTTTTGTTCCTACTATTTTTCTTATGGTTTCATTTGGTATTCTATCTCTTCTTGTGTTGTTTGTTACTTTTCTCAAGCAACGCATCTCACATGTATTGATCTTTCTTAAATGTGATTTAGAAAGGGTCCATGTTTGACTTTCATAGCACAAAGTTGGTATGAAGATGCTATTTATCATTTGTTGTTTACCTGACATAGAAATGTTTGGATGTCTTAGCAATGGTGAAAGCTGGTAAGTGACAGCATTTTCTTTTTGTATTCTCATGTCAATTTCTCTGTCTAGTTTTCCATCTTCTGTGAACATTGTACCTAAATACTTGAATTCCTCTACTTGTTTTATTTCTTTATCTTTGATCTTAAAGTTTAATGGGTGTCTTAATTTGCTTATTCTTATAGCCTATGTTTTTGCTGTGTTAATTTTCATACTGATGTTGGTGCAGCTTTTATTTAGAGATGTTAAATGCTTTTGTAGCAGGTTTTCATCCTCATATATTAGACATTGGTCATCTGCGAAGAGTAGCCTGTTGATGTTGTAGTTTCCTACCTCTATGTTATTATTTGATTTGTCCTTATTGTTGGTTGTTTCCTGATTTATTTTGTCCATATATATGATGAGGAGGAGTGGTGAGAGGACACATCCTTGTCTTACTCCTGTTGTAACCTGAAACCATTCTGACAGACCTTCCTATGTTCTGACGGCACTTTGACTGTTTTTATATAATGCCATTATATTTTCTAGTAGTTGTCCTGCTACCCCGTAGGTTTCTAAAGTTTGCCAAAGTTTGTTCCTGTCCACACGATCAAATGCTTTTACCTGATCTATAAACACTATATTTAGGTTTCTGTCATATTCTATTGTTTTTTCACATAGTTGTCTCAATGTAAATATAGCATCAGTACAGCGTTTGCCTTTTCTGAATCCGAATTGATTATTACTTAATTGAGGTTCTATTATGTATCTTACTTTCCTCTCTAATATTCTAGCAAACATTTTACCAACTTGACTCAATAGGGATATTCCTCTGTACATTTCACACTCCCTTTTACTTCCCTTTTACTTCCCTTATTCTTCCAAAATGGGACAATGATAGCTTTTTGTCAGTCATCTGGGACTTTTCTTTCTTCCCAAGCCATATTGAATATGATAGTAAGCCAATCTATAGCTGTTTCCTTACAGGCTAGTAGCATTTCTGTTGTTATTCCATCTATACCAGCTGCTTTGTTCTTTTTATTCTGTTTCAATGCCCATTCTACTTCTGCTTTAAGTATATTCGGTTCCTGTTCATCATACTGCCTATGTTTAAACTCTGTATTTCCGTTTGTATTTCCCTGATTTAATAGTTCCTTAAAGTATTCTCTCCATCTGATTATTATGTTTTTCCTGCTGCTGAATGGTCTACCATTCTTGTCGTTTATTATAGTGGTTGGGTTATAATCATTATTTCTTACTCTCATTGCTTTTACACTTTTGAAAAATTCTCTTGGTTCTTCTCTACATGTTTTTGCTAATTCTTCAACAAATGCTTTCCATGAGTCTGCTTTTGTTTGTTCTAGGATCTTTTTGCTATCATTTCTGGCTTGTCTATAGTGATTGTAGTCTGCTGTTGTTTTTGTCTTCTGCCACGTTTTATACTCGTGCTTTTCTTTCTTGTGTTCACTGCTGATTTAACTGCTTCATTCCACCATCTTATTAGTTTCTTTCTGCTCTTTCCTATATTTTCAGACCGCATATCTCTTGTGTTGACTCTATTAGACCTTCTTTAAACTGTTTCCATGCTTCTTCTATGTTTGTAGGTTGTATTCGGGTTAGGTATTTGTTGGTTACGGATTCTTCTATTTCTTTTTGTATGTTTACGTTCTTTATTGCTTTTAGATCGATTCTTTGTGCTTGAGGTCTTGTCATCTGTAGTTTCCTAACCCATTTTTTCTGCCATAGTAAAAAAGGCTTATGGTCTGTATCTAATATTGCATTTGGTATAGATCTTGAATCTGTTATGTCCCCCTTTGATGTCTTCTAGTCAAAATAAAATCGATTTGGGAGGCCTTATCCGTGTCATTCCATTTATACCAAGTAAGTATTTGGTTACAATTGTGCTGATTAAATGTGTTTGTTATATAAAGATCATGTTCTGCACAAATATTTAGTAGGTGTTCACCATTACTGTTACACTCTGTTCTAATGTCACTAAATGGTCCTAGGTATAATTCCCATGGTGTTCTCCTTTGTCCTACTCTACCGTTGAAATCTTCTAGTACAAACAATTTCTCTGTGTCTTTGACTTTATTTATTGTGGCTGAAAGTTCATCAAAATATTCTTGTTTGCTGTCCTCACTATATGTGTCGTTGCATGGAGCATATGTTTGAATATAAGTGGTATTTCCTCCTTGTTCTGCTAATTTGATACTTATAACCCTTTCCGAGATGTAATCTATTTCTAGTATGTTTTTGGCAGTATTACTTTCGATAATGAAACCGACCCCGTGTTTGTTTACTTCCGCCATGTTGTTAATTCCGCTCGTGACGAGTGTGTAGCTTTGGTGTATTTCTTTAATGATTTTACCTCTCTTCCTTGTGTCAGCTAATCCTAAGATTTTTATATTCCTTTTCTTCATAAATTCAACTATTTCTGTACTTTTATCACCTAATCCGCAGATGTTCCAAGTGCCTATTATACGTTCTGATTGTTTTCTTTGTGATGTAGTTTTCCGGCTTTTTGACATTTTCGTTCGTGATCGTAATATTGTGATAGCACAATGATGTATGGTAATTCTACTTATTCGCACGGGGACTACTCATTTTGGGACTTCCGGTGTGTGACTGTTCTGGCAACACGACACAATTTTCGATGGGAGTCAAATTTAAGTTATAAGCGAATTTCAATGCCCGTAGAAAAAGAAATTCAAGCGTTCTTATTTCATCATCACCAAGTGCCATCTCTGTATCGAAGGTGGCTACCATGGAGCGCCATTCTGCTTTGTCACTTGCTTTAATGGTGCAGGTTGTCATAGGCTGGTTTGTCCATCTTTTGATGTTACTCCTCATTGTTAGTCTTGGTCTGCCTCTGCCTCTTTTACCTTGTAATTCTCCGACCGGCGCCCCCCCCCCCCCCCCCAGATTACTTTTAGTAGGCTGTTGTGACTTTTAACATTGCCCAAAAATCGCATTTGTCCTGTTTGAATTGTGTTTAGTAGCTCTCTTTTCGTTTTTAGTTGTTTTAAGACTTCATCGTTTTTCTTTTCCTTCCATCCAATTCTACATATTTTAGTAATAATAATAATAATGAATTTATTTAACAATCAATTATACGTTCATTGATTTATAAAAAACCTGGTACTGAAGTTCTCACAGTTCATTCTGTCTACTGATAGTACTGACTCACTACACAGTCGTTATTCTATATAACGGCGTTGACTGGTCTGTTGACTTACACGATCAAAATCTAGTTTTTGGGATCAAAATCTAGTTTTCTCATCTATAAGCTCAAGTCATCATACTTCGCCTACGCACTGGCCACAATAGAATGAGAAATCACATGTTCACCAAATTCAAAATAGGTACAACCAGCCCATGCCACTGCACACTGGACGATATGACTACAAAACATGTTCTACAGGATTGCCCCCAGTACACAGACCTGAGAGGAGCAATGTGGTCCACGCCCACCTCCCTGGAAGAAAAACTATATGGGGCAATCGATTCGCTTAAACTGCTGATTTCATGAGAGTCTGGAATCCTACTCTGAGTCTTGAGAGAGAGAGAGAGAGAGAGAGAGAGAGAGAGAGAGAGAGAGAGAGAGAGATCTATAAGCTCCTGCTATACTCTACTCTGCCAACTGGTTCTCTGGTTATTCTATTTTCTGAACTTGTGGTCTAGTTTGAAGCCATCTAAGCCATTATCTAGATGTTACAACGGTCGCTCTGTTCCTTTTCCATAAGTGTGTTGCTTATATCAAACTTGGGCCAATACTGACGCTTAGTGTTCAGTTAGGGAGCCGCGATAGCTCAGTGGTTAGTGAACTGGACTACAAAGGACAAGGGGTAGGGTTCGATCCCAACCGACGGCTTCCCGGTTCACCCAGCCTTAAATGGGTACCGGTTTTTTTCTTGGAAAGTAAAGCAGCACGGGCGTAATACCGACCACATTACCCAAAAATCATGTGGTGAAGGTCTGTAAAATATAGGGTCACTATAGTGTTCAGTTCGTACTTCTGACTACCTTTGTGGAGACCAAACCCTAGCTCTTTCATTAGCTAATTATAAGGATCTTCCAATTCCAACCTTGACCTCTCTCGAAAATTCAATTACAGTATATGCTTAGATTTCAACCTGTCTTTAAATATTCAGGGTAACCTTTGACCATACGCTCTCGAACGTTCTGATAAAGGCTAGGATTTAATCTAACCCTCTTAATTATTTTCGATGACCTCTCTCTGGCGTTCCCTTCGAACATTGTATTCTATTTTTGGACTCGACCCGACTTCTCCATGACCTTGATATGTAGTGAAAAC
The DNA here is from genome assembly GCA_032433765.1 of Megaustenia siamemsis. Classification (NCBI taxonomy): domain Eukaryota; kingdom Metazoa; phylum Mollusca; class Gastropoda; order Stylommatophora; family Ariophantidae; genus Megaustenia; species Megaustenia siamemsis. Next base: position 113,616,002 of record JAVIAB010000073.1, on the reverse strand, counting down.
TACTGTCTTCTCAACACTACTACATATATATATATAAAACAAAGCAAAGAGCCCATGTCACGCCAAGTGGTGTATAGGGAATATGGTGTTAGTGATCATAAATTTTACAGACCTTCAGCACATGATTTTTGGGGTAATGTTGTCAGTGCCTATTATTAAATCAAGGTTGTGACAAATAGTTGAATTAGGTTTGCCAACAAACGCGAAACTTGTATGTAGGGCCTTATATATATTTTTGAACTAAGACAGTTTTCTTTTCTTGAGGTTGTGGTTGTTGTTTAGTTTTATTATAAAACGAATTAATAATTGATATACCATTTTTTTTCATAATAAGTGAGTGGTAAGTGCGCTCTTTTGTCTTATTTTACAACTTCTAAAAAAAGTTGAAGCCTAATTCATGCAATGTGGACCGTGCCCGTGACTGTAATTTCCGTGAAAAAGCCACTGACAATGCTGCAAAAAGTCAAGTACCCCCGTCACACCAAGTGGCGTATAGGGAATATGGTGTTAGTGACTATAAATTTAACCGACCTTCGGCACATGATTCTTGGGTTAATGTGGTCGGTATTACGCCCGTACTGAAATGCTGGGAGTTCACTTATTCAGACAACTACCATAGCAACATTTTCTCACGATTAGTGCCCATACAAACTGTTATTTATCTCGACATACTTCGAGAGAAGCGAGATATGAGGTCTATGTATAACTTTATACATTTTTGCATAGATAAATGTAAGTGGCTTTTAAAAAGAAAATAAAGATCGAGGCCTTTTTTTTTGTGTCGTGTTTGTTCTAAACAATATCTGAATGGCGTAAACATACATCAGAAAGGCAAAGGTGCCTTTATTAATGTAACTTTCACTAATTATTAAAATCACCAGGAGCTACTGGAAAATTGAAAAAAAACAAATGATTCCTATGAATATTATAAAAATGCTATTGAGAAAGAAAATCTCCGTATTTTTCATGAAAAGAGACTTATTCACGCCGTCCTACATCAGCAAAATTATGCACCAACAGCAGACACTGTAGAGGAAACAATTGATACATTTTACGAGTTAAATAAGGCACTTCGTGAATGCAAACCACATGAAAACACCATAGTTCTATGGGATCTTAACACAAAAGTAGGAAAGGAAAGAGTTGAGGAAGTAGTTGGTCATTATGGCTTAGGCAAGAGGAATGAAAGAGGTGAGAAACTTATTGACTGGGCAAGAACAAACAACATTCCTCTTCTTCTTCTTTATTTCCTCATTTGCCTTTCAGCGTCGAGGGGAGATATAAATTGCGGTCTTTTGCTCTTCTGTTCGCCTCTGTGCTGTTATGTTTCCTAGTGCTTCTAGTATTCCGTCAATCAATCTTTTTCATGGTCGACCGTTGGGTCTGGCATTATCGCAACGTTTATTGAGGGCTCCCTGTGTTGTATTTTGATCTTTCTGCCGTGTCACGTGGACAAACCATTTTATCTGTTGTTTCTTTATATATTCTATAGTGGGTGCTATTCCTAGCTTTTTTTTTCTGAGTTCTTCATTTCTGATATTATCTCTTATGTCATTCTTCTGACACATTTAATTTCAGTAGAAGTTATTTTTCTTATTGTCCTTGCATCTAGGGTCCTGGACTGGCATTGGTAGCACAACGTTGGGATGAAGATTATTGTATTGTAGAGTTCCCATTTTACCTCCAGAGTTATTTCCTTGTTGGACAATAGTGGTGATAACTGTCCGATGATTTGACAAGCTTTGATGCATCTTGATTCTATCTCTGCTGTTTGAGAACTATCGTTTGTCACTAACCTTCCTAGGTATTTGAATTCCTCTACTTATTTTAGTTGCCTGCCTTCTATAGTTATGTTGATGTTCTGGTTAATTGTGGCGACATTAATGACTTCTGTTTTGTTGATTTTCATGTTGTATTCTGTGCCTGTGGTGTTGAGTTTGTTTAAGTGTTCTTGTAGGTCTTACATCTTTTCATGTGTTATGCCTGATCGTCTGAAAATAAAAGCTCATTGATCTCCTCTGTCTCTGATGGGTTGGCTAACCTGCATATATAGTCCATCTATGTAATAAACGGTAGAGGGGAATGTACGCACCCCTGTTTTATACCTGATCTAACTTCAAAGCGGTCAGTGTATTCTGATGCTATTCTGACTGTCGATGCAGAGACTTTTAACTAGGTTGGTTAGATGTTGGCTTACTCCGTATGTTGTTAGTATCTCCCACAGACAAACAACATGATGAAAGGAAACACCTGGTATAAGCAACATTCATGACGTCTGTGGACATGGAAAATCCCAGGAAACAACGCACGTAATCAAATTGATTACATAATGATAAACAATAGATTTAAAAACAGTCTGGTGTATGTGAAAACTAGACCAGGGGCAGATTCCAGTAGTGATCATGTACCAGTTGTGGGAAAGCTTAGAGTAAAATTAACGAGCCTCAGTTAACATCAAGTTAAATTTAGATTTATTCAAATCAGACAATAAGTTTCAAGACATAAAATCACAATTCATAACCGGTACAATGCAATATTTAAGATACAAAGCATTGATGAATAGTGGAAATGCTACAAGAATCAATGCATCAAACATCAAAAGAGTTCATACCACCAGTGAGGACACATTCAAGAAAGAAATGGATGACAGATGACATTTTGCAGCTAATGGACACAAGAAAAAAAATAAAATAAAGATGTGTATAAGAGATTAAATAAAGAAATTGTAATAAAATGCAATGAAGCAAAAGAAGCATGGCTAAAAGAGAGATGCAAAGAGATTGAAATGCAATAAAAAGGAGACGCTAGAGCTATATACAAACAAATTGAAGAATTAACAGGAAGAAAAACGCAATTCAAAACTGGATGTTTAAGATCACAGAAAGGAGAACTGTTGATTGAATAAGAAAGCATAAGGAAACGATGGACAAAATACATTAAAGATCTTTATAATGATGAAAAAACGGAAGTAAATATTAAGGATAATGGAGAAGAACCAGAAATATTCTAAGAAGAAGTGGAAGACGCCTTGTACAATTGAAAACAGGAAAAGCTCCTGGACCAGATAATATAACTAAAGAAGAGATTGAAGCCATGGGTTATTTTGGAATAGTAAAAATAACAACAATTTTGAATGACATCTACAACAGCGGGTATACACCAGACGACCTGTTCAAATCAATTTTCATAGCCCTATCTGGTGTGATTAAATGCGATGATCATCGCACAATAAGCCGCATGAGTCACATGACTAAGACATTATTAAGAATAATGATACGAAGAGTGCGAAACAAAATCAGTCCAGAAATTAGTGATGAACAGTGTGGTTTGTTAGAGATAAAGGAACGAACAATGCCACATACATCATAAGATCTTTAGTAGAAAGAGCCATAAGGCTGAAAACAGATCAATACCTATATTTCATAGATTATACCTAAGTATTTGACAAAATAAAGCACCAAGAAATAATCAATATTTTAGAAGGCATAAACATAGACAGCAAAGATCTAAGAATAATAAAAGAACATGTACTGGTAACAAACAGCGGCCATAAGAACTGGAAACCAATTGGGAATGTTTCAACAAATAAAACAGGGTGTTAGGCTAGATTGTGTGCTGTCACCAGATTTGTTTAATATTTCTAGTGAGATTATTTTAAGATACATAATGGGCATGCCTTGAATAACAATTGGATGTCATAATATAAATAATCTAAGGTATGCTGGTGATACAGTCTTTATCGTCAAGAGCGACAAGGAGTTACTAGAAATGTTAGACATTTAGTGAAATGAAGCAAAAATAAAGGACTCAGCCTTAATAGTAAAACGACATACGTAATGATAGCAACAATGAAAAATAAACCACCTCAGTGCAAAATAAAGACACGTGGAACAATATTAAAACAGGTAAATGAATTTAAAAGTTTCGGAACTTTATAAACCTCAGATTGAAGATGTACAACAGAGGTGAGATGCAGAATGGCTCAGGCAAAAGCAGCTTTCCAAAAAATGAGGAAGATACTATGCAATCCATTTTTGACAATAGAAACAAGAAAAAAAGTTCTTAAATGTTATGTAGAGCCAGTCTTAACATATGGATGTGAATCATAGACAATAGGACAACAGACAAGAAAATTACTGGAGTCTGTAGAAATGTGGTTTTACAGAAGAATATTGAGAATACCATGGACAGCTAAGAAGAGTAATGAAAACGTTACGTTCTGAAAGAGGCCAAAGCAAACAGAGAGCTAATTTCCAACAAGGAACGAAGGACGAAGAGATAGAGAGAAGCAAAGAGAAAAGATACCAGACAGCTAAAGAGAATGACTTAGCTGAAAGTCAAGAACAGAAAGGATAAATAACTGTCGAAATCGAAAGTTGAGGAGAGACATGATCACCTACGCTCGACAGGCATTGTACTTGATGATGAAAATATCAGCAAAGCAAAGCTTATATAGAAGAAAATAGTTTTGGCATTTGTATTTTAATGAGAAGTTTATATTTTCTATTTAAAGATGAGATAGCTCACACAACCAAATATGAAGATATAGTGAGATATGTGATGGGTTCGTGTGTTGAGAGTTTAAGTGGTTGGCTTGAGAAACAGACTGAACGAGCTACATATTGTAGTGAAGACAGCTTATGAAATGTTACATGGAAGAGGTACTTGAATAACAGCTAGCCACTGAAATTAAGGGGAACCCATTTACTTTAATGGGAGCCGCAATAGGTCAGTGGTTAGTGAACTGGACTATAAAGGACAAGAGGTCAGGTGTTCGATCCTGATCGACGGCTTTCGGGTTTCCCAACCTTAAATGAGTACCTGACTTTTTTCTGGGAATGTAAAGCGGCACGAGCTGACCACATTACCCCAAAAATCATGAAGGTCTGTAAAAATTATGGTTACTAACACCATATTCCCTGTACGCCACTTGCCACTTGACGTGACGCGGCCTTTTTTTACATTTGCTTTGATAGTTGATAAATGCACAAACATTGCCAACAAATCTGGACACATCTATAAATATGAGATTATGTGACAGATTGTGCAGAAATTAGAGAAATATTTTAGTGCATAATTACACTTCAAAATGCAACAGCTGAAACCATCACAAACTGCATTGAAAGTGGAATAAATAAACGAGATTTGTCATTCAGTAATCTCTAGACACTTATTTCTACACTCAGGCTGTGTATTTTTATTCTAAAAAGAAAGTTTACCTAAACTCAGTTATCGCATTCCACAAAACAAAGACATAATGGTACACCAGAGGTCTGAAACTCTAACTTCACATTACAATTAATATTCTACGCTCTAATTTTTGTGACATGTCATATTTGTTTCTGACATGTTTTTTTTTTTAATTCAAGTTAATATCGACATATCTCATGCCTTTCTGAACACCTCTGTCGCTGTTTTTATTGGTGATATAAATGCACATTTGACCATAATTTCGGTTTAGGTTACATTTTGACCAAATTGGGGACATAAATTCATATTTTTGGTTATATTGGTCCTCATTTTAGGTACAATAAAACTTTCATTTAGATGACGATTTATTAAGCGGAAAAAATGGCTTTGTAAGGTCATTGCTAATTAACACGTACATTTGTCTGAATAATACAACATGTCTATAAATAAACAGACAACATAATTTAAAACATGCAAGCGTAGAAGCACATTTATAGAATTAAAATAATCAATGTTTCATAGACTACACCAAAGTTTTTTCACAGAATACGCCATAAACAAATAATAACATGTTTGAAAGATATATACCTGGATGATGCTGACATAAGACTGATATGTAATTTATACTGGAAACAAACAGCTATGCTACAATACAAACAATGAGAACTTTGCAGTTATTGATATGAAAAGAGGAGTAAGACAGAGCTGCATTCTGTCACCGTGTCTATTCAATCTATACATTCAGCAGATCTTCAATGACATCATAGGGATGCCAGGTCTAAACATTAATGGACATATAATCAATAATCTGAGATATGCGGATGACACCGCACGAATGGGAGAAAATCCAGACGACCTACAACAACCAGTGAACTTGATAAACAAGAACAACAAAGAATATGGATTGGAAACAGATATTAAAAAGACTAAACTGTGATAATTAGCAGAGACAAGACACAAAATATACAAGGTGATATTGAAGTAGATGGAAAGAACATATAAAGATTTCAAGAAAATAGCTATCTTGGACATAATATGACAATTGATGGACTTCCGTTGTAAAGCTGGTGGATCTAGATTACGTTCTCTTGATCGCTGCAGAAAGTGCATTCGGGATCTGATTAATTTCGGTTCTCCATTGCACTTTTCTGTGTTAAAGTAAAAATGATGATCTACTTATAACATTTGCGCCGCTAAAGTCGTACGCCGCCAACAGTCCCTTTTTGACGTTCGTTCGCTTTCGTCAGCTTTGACCTCTGACGAAGTCCCACCCACTCAATTTTATGGGACTGAATTTTGCGTGTAAAGTCTGTTTTATCCCATTACAGGATGCCCCTCGCCATGCAGGCAGATTTACTCCGACTTCAGAGGTACTAATTTTTAGGGAATTAGTAAAACCCAGGTGTCCTCGCCAGGGTACGAACCCCGGCTGTTGCCGTGGTAAGCCAACCGCCTATCGATTGCGCTAACCGGACACCAACCCCTTTTTGACAAATCAAGTGTTGTGAATGAGACCTTCCAACATCTAGACTTGATCTGCGCTTTACGTCACGTTGGTGCTGTTCATGACCGTTGTTGGAATTCCTAGACGAAAGTTATTTCCATGTTACTCCTTAATGTAAACTACTTCGTCAGCCGCAGTTTTATCTCTTTAGGGAATTTGCACCGTGTTTTGTTCGTCGTATGCTGCTTTCATTAGAGTAATAAGAAATCTAAAGGGTGCGAAATTGTGTGTACGACATTGGTGTGTGCTACGTCATCGTAATGGCACATCGTACATCCCTAGGCCGGCCATACGCTAATCTTACGGTCTGTTGTTTGATGTACGACAAGGATAATCTGACGACTAACTGTGCGTCTATATGTTCGGAGTTGCAGTCAACAACGATGGCCTAACATCATCAAGCGCTGTACATAAAAAAAAAAAAATACGACAATCATCATTTTCAAGAGGACGTGAACTTCCGGTATATGGTGGATAGGCGCCGAGAACAATTGAAGACTATGCATGAATAGTGGTCCTTGTTGCAGTTTCCTCATATTCCAAGTCCAGCTTGTTGCAGGAGCTACTGAGTTAAGTGCTCTGTGCACACCGTGAGCTGTGTGTCTTAACCGTTTTGATCATGTTTCGATATTCCAATTGTTTACGATGAATGATGATATCGTATGACAGGGAACAGTTGGCTGTGTTCACTTTCTGTGCGGTTTCGCCTTATGTCTTTTGGCGTGTGCTGAGATTGCTACGATGGGGACTACAGTTACCTTTCTTTGTTTGGGAGATGCGATTCGGATGATTACGCTGGCTCGGGCGGTTGAGAAATTATGGATTTTAATGTGTTTGCAGTGATACCGGGGCCTTCCATAACCAAATAACCAAATAACAATTGATGGAAAATGTAAGACAGAAACACAAAATAATGAAAATGACTAAAAACAATTTTAACAACATGACAAATTTACTCACATCAAATATAAAAAAAAGTCAGAACTTTAAACTACGATTAGTAAAACGCTATATTTATTCAACATTCTTGTATGGTGCAGAAAGATGGACATAAATAAGAAAACAAAAAAGAAAAGAGAAGTCTTTGAAATGTGAATCTATTCAAAATGGGGAGAACTGGGTGGAAGGAAAAGAATACAAAAAAGGAAGTTCTGAATCAGCTGAACATGAAAAAAGAACCACTTAACACAATTCTAAAAAAAAAAAGAACTTGCATTTTTTGGACATGTGAAAAAGACATAAAGCCCTTCTAAAGGTCATTTTGGGGAGGAAAGGTACAAAGTAGATGAGACAGACGCAGACCAAGACTAAAGTGGGCAGATAGCATCAAGGAAAGGTACAAAGTAGATGAGACAGAGACAGACCAAGACTAAAGTTGGCAGATAGCACCAAGGAAAGGTAAAAAGTAGATAAGACAGAGGCAGACCGAGACTAAAGTGGGCAGATAACATCAAAAGATGGAAAGTGAACCTATCACAACGTGGCACCATCCAGACAAGAGACAGAGTAAAATGATGCTTCATGGTGGCCTATCTTCGATATGGAGACGGCACCCAAGGAATGAAATGCAAATATATTTCAACGATTTTAAAGTCATATTTGACATTTCTACGTCATGACAAAATCCGAGCATGACATTTCATGTCATGACATTTATCGATTGAAATGAAAAAAGCAGCAAATGAGTTGAAGTACATAGACAATTTTTTGGAACGCATTTCGAACAGTTGCGCATGTGAAAACAGTGTTAGATTTAACTTACGTTTTCACCACCAACGCTATTTTTTGTCACAGCTATTACTCCTCTCTAGACTCAGTAAATACAGTTTCATTGACAAAATTTACCACTCTTTTATAGATCAACAATTACTGTTAATTTGTAAGACAAATTTGTAATTTGTAATAATCGTAAGAATTAGAAATTACTGTTAATTTTTGAAAACAGTCATTTTTCTCTAGTAAAACAGAAAGTAAAGACTCCCGTCACGCCACGTGGCGTATAGGGAATATGGTGTTAGGGACCATAATTTTTTATAGAACTTCGGCACATGATTTTTGGAGTAATGTGGTCATTATTACGCCCGTGCCGCTTTACTTTCCCAGAAAAAAAAATGAGTACCCATTTGAGGCTGAGTGAACCTGGAACCCGATGATCACGATCGAACTGGACCTCTTGACCTTTGTATTCCAGTTCACTAACCAGCGAGCTATCGCAGCTTCGATTCAATGTAAAGAACAAACATAATTAAACGACATGAATTAATGATTACAGATTTACTTCTTTGTTGACTCAGAAACAAGTAACAAACTTTAAATACCAAGGAACAACATTCTCTGAAGATGTTAAAATCAACAAAGAAATAGATATACGATGCAGTAAGGCAGATCAAATATTGGGACAGCTATTCCTTATACTTCAACACAGAGCAATACCTCTTATTACCAGGAAACATCTCATACAGCGTATATTCATTCCAACATTGTATTACCAATGCCAAACATGGTCACTTACGTCTAAGCACAAAAGAAAGCTTGTCATCGCAGAGATGTGATGTTTGAGAAAAGCGCCTGGAGTAAACAGAAAAGAAAGAATCAGAAATTATATTATAAGAGAGGGAGTAGGCATTGAAGGAATCATAAGCTACATACAGAAACAACAAATAAACTGATTTGCCCATCTAGAAAGAATGCCGTGTGAATCCTTACCATACAAAGAATATATTAAAAGAGGATAAGGGAGAAGTGCAAGAAGCAGGCTCAGAGTAAGATGGGCATAACATCAAAGAAGCGTTACAACAGCATCAATTGAGAATGAGTGAGGCCACCAAAAGGGCGAGAACCAGAACTTTTTATCTCCCTCGACACCCCATCAGGTACAAGAGGAAGTGAAGAAGGAAAGAAAGACTCAGGGAATAAGCACAAATATCAAATTTAAACACAAGTTTTAAAAATCATGCGGGGGCGTGAGTAGAGCTGCAGGAAATACATAAAATAAACATAAAATAGTATTGAGCAGTTAGATTAATAGAAAGACAAGCAGCATCGTTTCGACACAAGCCTACATCAGTTACAGGAAACAAATTATGCACATTAAATAATCCATGCTAAAAAACACAACAATACAACTCTAGAAGTAAAACAAGTGACAGTAAGAGATGACGAGGCAAATACAATAAGTAGTGGCAGTATGTAAATGAAGGTAAGAACGTATATTAAATATGTACAAAAGAATTTAAAACTAACCTGTTTGGGGCTGCAAGTATAGCTGCAAAAAAATGTATACAATAAACATACAATAGAAATGAGCAGCTAAGCTAACAGAAAGACAAGAACAAAAACCATAACGTTTCGGCAAAACCTGGCTACTAATTTTTCCGCTATTCTTTCCGCCATTTTTTTTTAGAGTGTCGTGTTTTTTTTACTTGGATATTTGTATATAATATGTTTGCTATAACTGATGATATCTATGTCAGTAGAAATGAGAAAGAGAGTTCATCGGTGCTATATAGAACCAATTCTGACCTGTGGAAGCGAATCATGGACAGAGACAAACAAATAAAAAGACGATTGGCGGCCACAGAGATGGGATTTCTCAGTGAATGTTGAGGGCTCCCTGGACAGCTAAAAGGACCAATGAGGAAGTTCTCGGGGAGGCCAACACGAAAAGGGAGCTCCTAGAAAACATCAGAAAGAAACAATCAACATTTTTCGGGCGCATAATGAGAAGAGAAAAATTGGATTACATGGTTACAACAAAATAGAAGGAAGGAGAGATCGCTGACGACAAAGAGAGAAAATACTGGATGGCTTGATGTCATGGCATGGAAAACAGTAAACTTCAGAACTAATACGATGCACTGTAGATAGAATATTGTGGAAGGACATGATCGCCTACGCCAACCGGTATGGTACATGATGATGATACCTGATGAAGGTTTTTGATGAAACTTTGTTGTTTGTCTTGACTTTCTGTTAATTAGCTGCCCAAATACCATTCTATATTTATTGTATATATTTATAGACTCCGGATGTTATAGTCGAAATAAGTGTTCTATCTATCTATCTTTCGTTCGCCTGAAGTATTGTCTATATCTGCAATGTCGTTTCCTGTATAAATTTTACTGTCTTTTGTAATTCTTGCAGTGGCCCATATAGTTTTGTCTGTAGTGTTGTATCTATGGGCCAATGGATTTTCCTCAGTCTACTATATTCAGTGCAGTCTTGAAGTATGTGTTCAGCAGTCTGGGGTGCCTGTCCACATGTACAAGTAGTTGATGTGCCGATCTTGAATTTTGTATACATGTGACTATGGAGTCGATTGTGTCCTGTTCTTAGGCGTATAATGATAACTTGTTCATATCTATTCATATTATGAAAGGCATCCTGATTTGGGGCTTGTGGTCCTCTGATTGATTTGATTATCTGTTTCTTATGATGGTATGTAACTGGTGTATCTAGTTGTGTGCCTGTTGAACCTTCCTTTGCCAACTGATCTGCTTTCTCATTTCCTGGTATTCCACAGTGAGACGGGATCCACTGCAGGGCAACCCTGTGGTGCTTGCAGAGTTCAGTCAATAAGGTCTGCAGATGGGGTAATTTTCTGGATTGTAGTGCCTGGAGTACTGATCTTGCATCTGTCAAAAACACTACAGGCTGTGGGCTAAGATTACTGTTCAGCAGTTTTTCTATTGCCAACTTTATTGCTTGTATTTCTGCATCATAATTGTGACAATATTTCCCTGTTGCTATTTTATCCATATCCCTAGTGTTATTTGGGTACTCTATATATGCACCTGCTCCCCCATTCTTTACTGCATTCTGTGCTGATCCATCTGTGTACACACGAATCCATAGGTCTTGTGGGTATTCTTCATCCAGGAAACTGAGAGCTATTGTTTTTCGCTGTAGACTATTTTGTTCCTCTTTGTCAACTATTCCTTTCACTTCTGTCCGTATTTGAACTGATAATCCTGATTCATCTGTCCAGGGAGTCTGTTCTGGTATGGGCAGAAGGGGTTTAACAACTCTTGGCATGTCTGGTGTTTGTCTACTAATACGCTTGGCTTGGTGGATAAAGCTGCTTCTCTTAAGTCGTCCCAATGCAAGATTTTGGAATCTGTCCTTCATTGGATGTCTCGGCATGCATACACATTTTTCTGCCTGTATCAGCACCTTTGTGTCCCTCCGTTCTCTCAGTGCTGGTATCCTCCACAATTTCTCCATCTCCAATATTGGTGTTGATTTCATTGCTCCTGTGATGACCCTAAGTGCCTGGTTTTGTACTTTATCCAGTTCTTGCAATGTGGTGTTTGATGCTGAGCACCATGCGGATGATCCATATTCTAAATGTGGGCGGAAATAAGTGTTCAAGAACTAACGTTTTCTATATTTATCTTGCCACTAAATTATTTCATTTCTTTAATGTTTCTTCTGCTACTGTATTCATCCGCCCACTACTCGTCTAACCCGCCATTAAATTGACGATAATCGTTAGGAGATATTTCCTGGTGTTGTGTACAGCAATCAATGGTATCTGCGTCATTCGGCCCAATTCATCCGACTTCAGCATGTCATTTTTAGGTACCGGATTGTGTTTCTCTTTGATCCCTGCTTGCATAATCAAAATGGGTAATCTGTTTTCTGATCCATGGCGAGGAAGTGAGTTGGGGTCTTTATCATTTTTAGTTCACTGATCCTGACTCCTACAATCAGTTATGGTTCACTAATCATTTTTTACCCATTTGATATTTGGCCCCTTGGAACCTAAATATTTAATTTAACTATTAAACGAGATATGTAGAAGTTGGGTACTATTTTTTATCATTAATTTCACTATCAACTCCTTATCTAACAGAGAAAATACATCTTGTGTCTTAACTTGAACTTTCGTGTGTCCTTTCACACACATACACACCGCACGCGTACATACACACACATACACACACGCGCACATGCACATATATACACACACACGCACACACACATATCCGAACACATACAGACACGCACGCATACACACATGCACGCACATACACACATACACACACATACACGCGCACGCACACATGCATACACGAACACATACATACACTAACACATGCACACACACATATACACACATGCACGCACATACACACATACAGACACGCTCAGACACACACACACACACAACGAACGTACCCCTGTTTCGCTGCGATGTCTTCATGTGTGTTAGATTTATTGGGACCAATCCCAGTTTGTTAGTGAGTCTGACATGTTTTATTTATTCATTTTTTTTTTTACATTTTTTTTTTCATTTTAGAGCCTCAGTCAAAATGGCACAAAATGGCAGAACCGTGCTAATTACACCTCTCCCGAAGTGAACAATCTGATAAATGACTTCCTTGTCAGATACAAATACAGCACCGTTTTGAGTCTTCAGCTGAATGAGTCTTACAATGTTTTTCTGAAAAGGCTGAGCTCAAAGAAGCCGCAAGGGAGGAAACTAATAGCAAAAGCAGACAATGCCACGTAAGATTAGATTCTCCAGATGTTTCTACCAAATTGCCTCTGTTGCTACAGTGAATGTTCTTTGTGTTTTCGCAACATGGTTTATTGACAGGAAGCTAGCGAACAAACCACTCAGTCACCAAGAATCTAATTGAAGATATATCACTTTATTACTACCAAATTTAATACTGTTATTGTTTTGAAGTGACCAATAACTTTATGTTCTTGAAATATTTTTTTGGGTGTAATTTCTTCTTTTATTTATTTCTTTATTTCTGTTATATCCACTCTATCGATGCTTGCTCGAAAGATTTGTACACATTCCGGAGAACAACTTAATAATTGCAACCAGTTAAACTGCGTACTGCACCCACAACAGTACATAAGAACAACATTTGGTGGCGTTACATTACACTAGTAGACTTTAGAATTCATAGATGGACTGAACGAATGTGGGGAGAGGAATGCTGCAAGTTTATATTATCTCTCGCTCTTCTACCTTTTAGCTCCCAGGGGAGCATAGGTCTTCAACAAACACTTTCCAAGTCGTTCTGTTTTTTTGCAATTCTTTTAAGATCATTCCATGTCTTCCCCATCATCTTCATCTCTGCTTCGATCTGTCTTCTCCAAGAATTCCTTGGTCTTCCTCTTTGTCTTTTCCCCTGGGGATTCCAAAAAAGGGCCTGTTGTGTAATACTCTCAGTTGGCTTCCGTAATGTGTGTCCTATCCATCGCCATCTTTATGATATCATGCCTGAAGGAAAAAAAACACTTCAAGTGGAGCGTAATTCTTCAACAAGAGCTCTCCAATCCTTTAACTCATTTGAGGTCCCTTCTAATTTTCTGAATGTCTCATTCATTCTTTATTATCACTGTCTCAAGGTTCGTATGGTACTTCTTTTTTCCTCTTTCCATGTGGGTTCCAAGTGAACTTTTTCTCGTAATGCTCTTATTTGGCTTTCGAAAAAAGTGTTCTATCCATTCGAACCGCCCTCATCATCATCGAGTGCCTTCTCCGCAACAAAGGTTGGCTACCATGGAGCGCCATTCTGCTCTGTCTCTTGCTTTGATGGTGCAGGTTGTCATAGGCTGATTTGTCCATCTTTTGATCTTACTCGTCCATGTTAGTCTTGGTCTGCCTGTGCCTCTTTTACCTTGTATTTTCCCCTCCAGGATTACTTTTAGTAGGCTGTTGTGTCTTTTAACATGGCCTATTCTTATAATTGTTCTCCTACTAGCCATTGATGTATTGTACAGTCATAACTTCTAATGGTGTTTGGTTATCTCATATGAAGTGTTGTCCTTAAAGAAATGTCTGTGGTGTGAACTTGCATTTCCTGAATGATGTTGTTCACATTTGAAAAAGAATACAATGAAACCAATCTTACATTTCTTTGGAACAATACTATTGCTTGTTAGGGATCTTTGTTTTTGTTAGGGAAATCTCTTTGGATTTCATATACTCTTCAGCTACAAAAGAATAAGAGCGATAGTCCTCCTAATTTAGCTCTTGAAGCTGCGACTATGCCACCATCTGGTCAATTGCTCAGTCTGTGCCAGTTCCTCCATCTGTGCAAGTGCCACCATATGTGTCAGTTCCTCCATCTGTGGCATTTCAATCATCCGTGTCAATTGCTCCATCTGTGCCAGTTGCTCCAACCTGTGTCAGTGCCAACATCTGTGTCAGTCCAACCATCTATGTCAGTTGCTCCATCTGTGTCAGTTGCTCCATCTGTATATGTTGCTCCATCTGTGTCATTTTCTACATCCGTGTTAGTGCCACTATCTGTGTCAGTTGCTCTATCTGTGTCAGTTGCTCCATCTCTGTCAGTTGCTCCATCTGTGTCAGTTGCTCTATCTGTCAGTGCCAACATCTGTGTCAGTTGCTCCATCTATGTCAGTTGCTCCATCTCTATCAGTTGCTCTATCTGTGTCAGTTGCTCCATCAGTGTCAGTGCCAACATCTGTGTCAGTTGCTCCATCTGTGTCAATTGCTCCGTCTGTGTCAGTTGCTTCATCTGTGTCATTTGCTCCATCTTTGTCAGTTGTTCTATCTGTGTGAGCTGCTCTATCTGTGTTAGTGCCAACATCTGTGTCAGTTGCTCCATCTGTGTCATTTGCTTCATCTGTGTCAGTTGCTCCATTTATACCACTTGCTCCGTCTGTGTCAGTTGCTTCATCTCTGTCATTTGCACTATCTCTGTCAGTTGCTCTATCTCTGTCATTTGTTCCATCTTTGTCAGTTGTTCTATCTGTGTCAGCTGCTCTATCTGTGTTAGTGCCAACATCTGTGTCAGTTGCTCCATCTGTGTCATTTGCTTCATCTGTGTCACTTGCTCCATTTATACCACTTGCTCCGTCTGTGTGAGTTGCTTCATCTCTGTCATTTGCTCTATCTCTGTCAGTTGCTCTATCTGTATCAATTCCTCCATAATTGTGAATTGCACAATCTCTGTTAGTTCCTCCATCTGTGTAAGTTCATCCATGTGTGTCAGTGCCACATCTGTGTCAGTTGCTCCATCTCTGTTATGTGCTCTATTTGTGTCAGTTGCTCTATCTGTGTCAGTGCCACCATCTGTGTCAGTTGCTCCATCTTTGTCAGTGCCAACATCTGTGTCAGTTGCTTCATCTGTGTCAGTTGCTCCATCTGTGTCAATTGCTCCGTCTATGTCAGTTGCTCCATCTGTGTCAGTTGCTACATCTATGCCAGTTGCTCTATCTGTGTCAATTCCTCCATAGCCGTCAATTGCTCTATCTCTATAGAATTTTCGATCTGTGTAAGTTGCTCAATCTGTGTCAGTGCCACTATCTGTGTCAATTGCTTTTGTGTCAGTTACTTCATCTGTGTCAGTTGCTACATCTGTGTCAATTGCTCCATCTGTGTCAGTTGCTTCATCTGTGTCAGTTGCTTCATCTGTGTCAGTTGCTCCATCTCTGTTAGTTCCTCCATCCGTATAAGTTCATTTATGTGTGTCAGTGGCAACATCTGTGTCAGTTGCTCCATCTGTGTCAATTGCTCTGTCTGTGTCAGTTGCTCCATCTGTGTTAGTTGCTCCATCTCTGTCAGTTGCTCTATCTGTGTTAGTTGCTCTGTCTGTGTCAATTCCTTCATATCTGTCAATTGCTTCATCTGTGTCAGTTCAATCATCCGTGTTAGTTGCTCCTTTTGTGTCAGTTCCTACATCTGTGTCAGTTCTTCCATCTGTGTCAGTTCCTACATCTGTGTCAGTGCCACCATCTGTGTCAGTTCCTACATCTGTGTCAGTTCCTACATCTGTGTCAGTGCCACCATCTGTGTCAGTTCTTCAATCTGTGTCAGTTCCTACATCTGTGTCAGTTCCTACATGTGTGTCAGTTCCTACATCTGTGTCAGTTGCTCCATCGGTGTCAGTGCCACCATCTGTGTCAGTTCTTCAATCTGTGTCAGTTCCTACATCTGTGTCAGTGCCACCATCTGTGTCAGTTCTTCAATCTGTGTCAGTTCCTACATCTGTGTTAGTGCCACCATCAGTGTCAGTTCCTACATCTTTGTTAGTGCCACCATCTGTGTCAGTTCCTACATCTGTGTAAGTGCCACCATCTGTGTCAGTTCCTACATCTGTGTCAGTGCCACCATTCTGTGTCAGTTACTACATCTGTGTTAGTGCCACC
Source organism: Megaustenia siamemsis (assembly GCA_032433765.1). Classification (NCBI taxonomy): domain Eukaryota; kingdom Metazoa; phylum Mollusca; class Gastropoda; order Stylommatophora; family Ariophantidae; genus Megaustenia; species Megaustenia siamemsis. The sequence goes on along the minus strand of JAVIAB010000073.1, from coordinate 113,599,168 downwards.
ATCTGTGTCAGTTCTTCCATCTGTGTCAGTGCCACCATCTGTGTCAGTTCTTCAATCTGTGTCAGTTCCTACATCTGTGTCAGTTCCTACATCTGTGTCAGTTCCTACATCTGTGTTAGTGCCACCATCTGTGTCAGTTCCTACATCTGTGTTAGTGCCACCATCTGTGTCAGTTCCTACATCTGTGTCAGTTCCTACATCTGTGTCAGTTCCTACATCTGTGTCAGTTCCTACATCTGTAACAGTTCCTACATCTGTGTCAGTGTCACCATCTGTGTCAAATCCTCCATCTGTGTTAGTTCCACATCTGCTTCAGTTCCTCCATCTGTGTTAGTTGCCACATCTTCTTCAGTTCCTAAATATGTGTTAGTTCCCACATCTTCTTCAGTTCCTAAATATGTGTTAGTTGCCACATCTTCTTCAGTTCCTAAATATGTGTTAGTTCCCACATCTTCTTCAGTTCCTAAATATGTGTTAGTTGCCACATCTTCTTCAGTTCCTAAATATGCGTTAGTTCCCACATCTTCTTCAGTTCCTAAATATGTGTTAGTTGCCACATCTTCTTCAGTTCCTAAATATGTGTTAGTTCCCACATCTTCTTCAGTTCCTAAATATGTGTTAGTTGCCACATCTTCTTCAGTTCCTAAATATGTGTTAGTTGCCACATCTTCTTCAGTTCCTAAATATGTGTTAGTTGCCACATCTTTTTCAGCTCCTAAATATGTGTTAGTTCCCACATCTTCTTCAGTTCCTCCATATGTGTTAGTTCCTACATCTTCTTCAGTTCCTAAATATGTGTTAGTTCCCACATTTGAACCAGTGATTTCAATTTGTTAAATCTTCAGAGCGATTTGGAGGAAATAACTAATTGCGTTGTCATAGTTTCGATCCGCTTTGTTAGTCGTTTCCAAACAAGGTCAAGTTCGCTCCTTTAGCATTTGACTTCCTTTTGCTTATAGATATCTTTGCGAGAGTAACTATTTCAATACCTCTTCAAATAAAGAAGAAAAGGCAAGAAACAAAATGAATTTAGTTGTTGGCAGGAGGTTGGCTTTAAACCTGAGTCGGAACTCCTTTCAATGGTCAAGTTATTCACGACTTTATTTTATTGGAACTAAGATAGCAGCAGCCATTCCCTACAGCAACGTTTACTCATAAATACATTTTAAAGTAGGATACAAAAATTACATTCAATATATTATTGCTGAATACAATTATAACCTAAGATTAATTTAAATTTAACAATCCATCATTAATTTAATATTAACAATTTATCATTAATTTAACGTTAACAATCCATCATTAATTTAACATTAACAATCCATCATTAATTTGACGTTAACAATCCATCATTAATTCAATATTGACAATTTATCATTAATTTAACATTAACAATCCATCATTAATTTAACATTAACAATCCATCATTAATTTAACATTAACAATCCATCATTAATTTAATTTCCTTAAATGTTAAATTAATGATGGATTGTTAATGTTAAATTAATGATGTATTGTTAACGTTAAATTAATGATAAATTATTAATATTAAATTAATGATGGATTGTTGATGTTAAATTAATGATGGATTGTTAACGTTAAATTAATGATAAATTGTTAATATTAAATTAATGATGGATTGTTAATGTTAAATTAATCTTAGGTTATAATTGTATGCAGCAATAATATATTAAATGTAATTTTTGTATCCTACTTTAAAATGTATTTATGAGTAAACGTTGCTGTAGGGAATGGCTGCTGCTATCTTAGTTCCAATAAAATAAAGTCGTGAATAACTTGACCATTGAAAGGAGTTCCGACTCAGAAAAACAGTTGAGAACTCCAGTAGTAAATAGTCACATATGTAATGTTCTAATAATATAAATTGCTTAATGCTTCTTTCTTTTGTTTTCTCTTTCTTCACTTCCTTTTGTACCCGTTCGGGTGTCGAGGGAGATACAAAGTTCTGGTTCTCGTCCTTTTGAGACTTCAGTCATTGTCAGTGAATGTTATTGAAGCGTTTTTTATGTTGTCTGTCCTTCTTACTCTAGGTCTGCCTTTCACTCTTCCCCTTCTTTTTAATATACAAGAGGCCGGGTTCGATTTTGACCGACGTTCACTGCCAGGTTCACCCAGCCTTAAGTGGGTACCGGATTTTGTCTGGGAAAGTAAAGCGGCACGAGCGTAATACCGACCACATTACCCCAAAAATCATGCGCCGAAGTTCTATAAAGATTATGGTCACTAACACATAATATTCCCTATACGCCACTTGGCGTGACGTGTCACTTTACATTTTTTTCGTTACTTCTTTTTAATATATGCATGTGTGGTTAGGAACTGCACGACATTTTTTTCTAGATGGACAAATCCGTTTGTTTGTTATTTCTGTATGTAGTTTAGGATTGGCTCAATGCCTACTATTTCTCTTTTAACATCATTTCTGATTCTGCCTTTTCTGGTCATTCCAAGCGCTTTTCTCAGACATCGCATCTCTGCGGTGACAAGTTTTCGTTCATGCTTGGTCGTGTGTGACCTGATCTGGCATTGGTTAATGTGAAAGCATTAAATTAACATGAATCTAAATGGACTATAGGTGAATATATGTCTTTGACTGTAGTCAAGCTGAAGTTAAGGAAGATAGAATGGAAAATAAGAAGCGGAACTATTAATCAGGCACAGAAACAAGCGGTAACTAGGAAAAAAACAGAAAGACCCTAATGACAAAGATTCGTACGCGATGGGGCCATAAAGCTCCTTACCACCTTAAGGGATTATTTGTATACATACTGACACATGTGGTGTGAGTGAGTGTGATATTATTTTGTCTTAGGATACATTTTTAACTTCAGATAGTAGATGTACAACATATGTGAGCTGTAGAATAGCTCCGACAAATACATTTTTATAAATGATCCAAATATAATACAAATCTATTTTTAAATGGAAGAAAACATGTTCTTCAGTATTGTATAGAGCCAGTCTTGACAAATGGAAGTGAATCGTGGACAATTGATGACAGACAAAAATATTGATGCAGATGTGTTTTTATAGAATATGTTGATAAAGGACATTGGAGACATTCATCGTCATCATCATCAAGTACAGGGCCTGCTGGCGTAGGTGATCATGTCTCTCCACAACTTTCGATCTCGACAGTTATTTATCATTTCTGTTGTTGACCTTCTGCCAAGCCATTTTTTAAAGCTGTCTGGTATCTTTTATTCCCTCTGTCTCTTCGTCCCTAAATTTTTCCAGTTGTTACAATATATTCCAGCTGTTCTCTTCTCATTACATGGCCAAAAAATGATGATTGTTTTTTCCTATTGTTGGAAATTAGCTCTCTTAGCTTTAGTCTCTTTCAGAACGTTTTCATTACTCTTCTTAGCTGTCCATGGTATTCTCAACATTCTTTTTATGAATTCATATCCATATGTTAAGACTGACTGTACATAATATTTAAGAACTCTTTTTCTTATTTCTATTGTCAAAAATGGAGTGCACAGTTTCTTCCTCATTTTTTGGAAAGCTGCTTTTGCCTGAGCCATTATGCATCACACCTCTGTTGTACATCTTCCGTCTGAGGTTAACAAAGTTCCCAAATATTTAAATTCGTTTACATATTTTAATATTATTTCACTTGTCTTTATTTTGCACTGAGGCGATGTCTTTTTCTTTGTTGTTACCATTACTTCTGTCTTTTTGCTATTAAGGCTGAGTCCTTTATTTTGCTTTCTTTCATTATAATGTTTAACATTTCTTGTAATTCATTTCCACTCTTAGCGATTAAGACTGTATCATCAGCATACCTAAGATTATTTATGTTATGACTTCCGATTGTTATTCCAGGCATGCCCCTTATGGATGTTAAAATAATCTCACTATACATATTAAACAATTCTGGTGATAGCACATAACCGTGTCTAACACCCTGTTTTATTTGTTGAAACATTCCCAATTGGTTTCCAGTTCTTATGGCCGATGTCTATTGTCAGTACGTGTTCTTTATTATTCTTAGATCTTTGCTGTCCACCTTTTATGCCCTATACAATTTTGATTATTTCTTGGTGTTTTTCTTTGTCAAATGCTTTGACGTAATCTATGAAACAGGTATTGATCTGTTTTACCTCTACGGTTCTTTCTACTAAAGATCTTATGATATAAATGGCATTGCTCGTAGCTTTACCTCTAACAAAACCACACCGTTCATCGCTAATTTCTGGACTGAATTTGTTTCGCATTCTTCACATGATGATTCTTAGTAATATCTTAGTCATATGACTCATAAAGCTTATTGTGCGATGATCATTGCATTCAATCGCACCATATTTCTTTGGTAGGGCTATGAATATTGATTTGAGCTGGTCGTCTGGTATATACCAGCTGATGTAGATAACATTCAATATTTTTAAATTATTTTTATTCCAAAATCACCCATGGCTTCAATCTCTTCTTTAGTTATATTATCTGGTCCAGGAGCTTTGCCTGCTTTCATATTGCGCTTGGCGTATTCCACTTCTTCTTTGAGTATTCCTGGTCCTTCTCCATTATCCTTAATATTTATTTCTGTTCGGTTAACTAAGTAAGAAGGACACAATCGAACAAGGTTTCCCACAAGACGGAGTCTTGCCCCAACACTCTTTTTAATTTTCATAAATAACATCGTAACGGACATTCCACTCAGAATACACTCAGCAATATACGCAGATGATCTGGCGTTATGGGCTCGCGAGGAAAGTATGTCGGTGGCTGAATCCAGGATGCAAGATGCTTTAGGTGAACTTGAAAAATGGGCGAACACCTGGTTTTTACCAATTGCGCGTGGCCGTGCGGCTAAAACCACTGCTCCGCTGGCTGAAAAGCCGACTTATGGTGTTCGAAGCCCGCGGGGCGCGGTAGACAGAAAGTATTTTTTCTATCGGGGGTGAAATAAAAATCCTGAGTCTCACACGTCGTGGCGGCTGCTTGACCAAGCGGCCTTTTATCCCTCTGGTTCTATCGTTGCCCCCCCCCCCCCCCCCCCCCCCCCCCCGACATACTCCAGCAATGGTACTATGTGTATTAAAGATAGTTTTTTTTTAACGAAAAAAATTAAATATACAATTTTCAGCCTATCAAGAACACACTCTCTGCAAACTTGAAGATAAAAGACCATACACTCCCTATTGACCAAAACCAAACATATCTTGGCGTCACCATGAATCGCAGAATGATTTGGAAAAATCAGATAGACAGAGCAAAAAAAAAAGCCAGAAAACGAACTAGTATTATGAAGAAATTGGCAGGACCGTACCAGGGAGCAGACAGTAATATCTTGAAACGACTATACGTAGGATGAGTCAGACCAGTCCTAGAGTATGGAGTCTCAGCCTGGGCTATGACTTCCACAATCACACCTTAGCAAAATTAACAGAACACACAACCAAGCTGCCCGTATCATCACTGGTGCTATGAAATCTACACATATCAAGACTCTAGAAACAGTAACAGGTTTACAACCCTTAGATGACAGACGGGTCACTAAAGTATTGCAACAAGCGGAGAAATATAGAAGGCTCCTTAGTCACCCCATGCACCAAAGAATAACTGGTTCCGGAATTGTACGACTAAAAAGGAGCAACTTCGCTGCAATCGCCAATGAACTAACTACTGGAGACCCAGTACTTTCCCAAACAATACCGAAACCCTTGGGCCCATCTGATATGTCTCCTCATGGGAAACATAAAACACCAGAACTTAAGGAAAATATAACAGGAATCATGAAAAAAGGCACCCAATCAGACACAGAAAGAAAACATGTAGCAGAAAAACACATACACGATACCTACCCATAGGACTCTTGGTCCCACATATACACAGATGGTACAAATGCCACCAGAAATGGAGGGGGTAGTGTGTTCTTGACGCTGAATAACCAGGACGAGATCACCAAGTCAATAGATACTGGGAAATTCTCAAACAACTTTAAAGCAGAAACTGGGGCCCTCAGAGATGCTGCAACACTGGCTACTCAACACAAAAATAACATGCACAATAAATTGGTGATTCTGACTGATGCACTGTCACTACTATCAGCTCTAAAAAAGAACAATGAACTAGATTACTTGAGAACAACCCTGGACCAACTATGCAATAACTTCCAGAGAGTAGTCATGACTATGGATACCATCACACTATAATATACACGGGAACGAACGCGCAGACAAATTAGCTAAAGAGGGAGGGAGATTACCACAAGAGAACCATCCGCTCAGTTATGATGAAGCCAAATCCATCCTCAAAGGTCAGCACCATGAAAAATGGAAACGAGAACAACCAAAGCATAACGAGAGGGGACGGATACCACCAACTATCAAGGAGGGATCACCATACTTCGCCTACGCACTGGCTACAATAGAATGAGGAATCACATGTTCACCAAATTCAAAATAGGTACAACCAGCCTATGCCTCTGTACACTGGACAATATGGACTACAAAACATGTTCTACAGGATTGCCCCCAGTACACAGATCTGAGAAGAGCAATGTGGCCCACACCCACCTCCATGGAAGAGAAACTATATGGACAATCGAATCGATTAAACAGAGTTGACTTCATGAGAGAGTCTGGAATCCTACTCTGATTGAGTCTTGATCGCAGAGAGAGAGAGAGAGAGAGAGAGAGAGAGAGAGAGATAAAGATCATTAATGTATTCTGTCCATCGTTCTCTTATGCTTTCTTGTTCAATCAACAGTTCTCCTTCCTTTGATCTTAAACATCTAGTTTTTTATTGCGCTTTTCTTCCTGTTAATTCTTCAATTTGTTTGTATATAGTCTCGGCATCTCATTTTTGTTGCATTTCAATCTCTTTGCATCTGTCTTTTAGCCATGCTTCTTTTGCTTCATTGCATTTTATTACAATTTCTTCATTTAAACTCTTATATTCATCTTTATTTTCTTTATTTTTTCTCCTTGAATACATTAGCTGCAAAATGTTATCAATTGGAAGATTATACAAATTAAAAAAAACACATAATGATGTGAACTTTATAAAAGATACCAAAATAAAAGCACACAATTTTGTCATCTTGTGATTTGGGAAAGGAGAGAAGAATTTATAATATTTCAGCAATGTATTAGAGAATGGAATAGCTGTTGTTATATACCGTGACAGCTTGAACAATTAAGTGAACATGTGCAGAAATCAATACCATTCATGACTTTGTTGACAGTCCGAACGTGTTGCTTGAAACGTTTGGGGTCCAGTGATCTGGAGATACATTTTTTATAAGTAACTAGAAAATATGGATGCTATAGAATCGTTATCAAGCGAACTCTGTGTCTGCCATTAGCAATTGGTATTGGCGCGAAATATGTAATAACGATAAGTTACTGGTTCAAGATGGCGTCCGTATAAGGTCAATGTTTCCCGTTACAGTGTGTGTGTTGTTTCGAAATACGCCGGTTACACGCGGTGTGTGCTGCTTAGATTTAATGTTCTGTGCATGCCTGTTGTGGTTTTTTTAAACTTCTGACAGGCTGGTGGGCCGTGCACGTCTTGTTGTTAAGTGGATATTTGCCTTTTTGATCGGGATAGACCTATCGATGATAGGTCATTGTTTTAATTATTGCATCGGCGAATGCTTATTTCCGACAGCGGCTTTCCCGTTCAGTTCGCTCACTCCCTTCTCAAAAGACTCGAGAGAATTCGAAGACTACGGGAGTAAACTCAAACAGAAAATCCGGAGGGAGGGACCCTAAGGCAGTCGGTGGTGTATGATCCATCTTCTGGCGTCCCCCCTGCAGCTTGGTTCCAAACGTAAGGACCTCGTCCCTCCTTTAGAACGCTTCAAAGAGGAGCCAGGAAAAGGGGGGGGGGGGAGGTAGTGCATATTGGGCAAATCACTATTTCTATATTATTATTACTATGCTATTAGGCATAGCAAGCAAATAGAAATGTCAGTTCCATCCTCGTTAGGACACAGCAGAAGGACGACACAATCTCTCATACTCGGCACATGGAACGTTAGAACCATGTGCCCTGGATTAAATAACACCAACCACACGATTGTAGAAAACAGACGGTAAACAGCCCTCATCGATATGGAGCTGCAGAGACTACATGTTGATGTTTCAGCCCTTCAGGAAACAAGGCTTGCAGAATGTGGTTCAGCCAGGGAAAAAAATTATACTTATTTCTGGCCGGGACTAAGACCTCAGCAGCCTCGTATACATGGAGTGGATTTTGTTGTGCATAATAAGCTCATGGTCTATAAACACTCAAATCAGTACATCAAAACGCACAATAACACAAACAATTCATTCAAAAAAGCTGGACCAATCAACATCAGAGCGCCTATGCACCAACAATGTCAACAACCACAAAGGATAAAGATACATTTTACGAGATGCTCCAAGTTACCTTGGATTCAATTCAAAAAGAGCAACTTTACGTGCTGTGCGATCTAAATACACGCTTTGGATCTGACTATCGTTCATCGCCGTCTTGTCTATGTCATCATAGTTTTGGCCATGGTCAAATGAACGACAATGGTCAGAGACTTCTAGAATTTGGTTCCTTTACAACCTGTGTGCTACCAATACCTTTACAACCTGTGTGCTACCAATACCGTTACAACCTGTGTGCTACCAATACCTTTACAACCTATGAGCTACCAATACCTTTACAACCTGTGTGCTACCAATACCTTTACAACCTGTGTGCTACCGATACCTTTTTTCAGCGTTAAGAACCGACAAAAAGCAACATGTGTCCCCCAAGGTCAGTGTATTGGCATCAGCAGGACTTTGTTCTAGTTTGCAAACACTTAAATAAAATAACGTTAGAGTAACCAGAGCATGTCATAGCGTAGACGCAAACCACGCACCTGTCATTAGTAGTGAAGGCAATCATCAAAAGGACATACACATATAGAGTACCATTCAGGATGAAGATTAATCTCTCTGCAACAAAATTACCTCACAGGAAAATCCTGTTCAAGAATGCTTTCCATAAATGCATGGAGAAACAGAAGACCTAGACAATGTAGATGATTCATGAAGTTGGCTAAAATCTCACATTCTTGATTGTGCAATCTCTTCTTTTGGTAAAGACAAACACTCCACCAACGACTAGGTTCAAGAAAACTCGATGAAACTCATGCCACTTGTAGAGAGGAAGAACAGTGCTCTCCTAGTCTTAAAGAATGACCCATGCCAGAACACAAAAGACAAATTCAAACAAGCAAGAGCAGAAGTATAACGGGAATCAAGATGTGCTAACGAGTACTGGTCAAATCTGTGCTCTACGATCCAGAAAGCTATTGAGTTGGACTTTTCACGAACTAAGTTTAACAACATTAAGATTTCTTTAGGCCAAAACATCTAAAGAATTACTCCCTTAAAAGACGCATATCGTGAGCCTATCAGTGACAAAACTAAACAGCTGAAAATATGGGTCGAACACTGAAGACAGACCAGCAAGTCTAGCAAAAGAATGGCAAACATTCGTATATATAATATGGCTGCAGATCATAGCGCGCGGAAAACAGAGAAAAAAAAATAGCACAGAAATTTTACAGGCAGTGCTGATATCAAATTCAGAAGACAAAAAAGGCTCATGAGAAAGAAGACGAGGCCAGGCATCATGAATACATCTTATTCGTTCCGCGGATAGTTATGTCTGTCAAATATTGACAGATTCAGCCACAAGAGAAACTGTTCAGAAAAGCAGCATCCAAGTTAAGACACTAATATGTTTTACCAAGCTACTGATTTATCGTGATTGCTTGCTATCAACCGTCTGTCAAGATGCTAAAAACCATATATATACATTGTGCCAAGCGATGAAACTGATTGACTATTATGGACCATGCTGGAGGACATTTTCAAAAACCAGTTATCACCCACCTCCCTTCCTCCTTACCCTTCTTAGAAATAAAAGCAGCGTTAATGTTTCCCTTTGATTTCACATTGTCACGACAGTTTCTTCTTTAACATCTTCATCATCATCAAGTACCAGGCCTGCTGCGTAGGTGATCATGTCTCTTCACAACTTTCGATCTCGACAGTTATTTATCAATTCTGTTGTTGGCCTTCTGCCAAGCCATTCTCTTAAGCTGTCTGGTATTTGTTCTCTTTGCTTCCCTCTATCTCTTCGTCCCTCAATTTTTCCAGTTCTTACAATATATTCCAGTTGTTCTCTTCTCATTACATGGCCAAAAAATGATGATTGTTTCTTCCATATATTGGAAATTAGCTCTCTTTTTGCTTTGGCCTCTTTCAGAACATTTTCATTACTATCTTAGCTGTCCATGATATTCTCAACATTCTTCTGTAAAACAACATTTCTACAGACTCCAGTGATTTCTTCTTTAACAAAAAAAATGATGATAGCATTTCTTGTCAGCTTGCAAGATAAAAGAAGTGCCTGGGAACATCCTCGTTATTTGGGTCGGGTATGTTCAGTTGTTCTTTATTTACGGGATGGGATGGCTCCAGTCAATTCCCACACTTATCCCTCCTTTCCCTGTTAAAAAAAAAAATCGTCGATGTTATTCGTAAACATGATCTGTTGTTCGCTCAATAATCTTTTGTATTTCGCGTCTGTGCTTCTAGTGGTTTTTAGCTATTATTTTTTGTGTGTGATTTTTGTTTTATGTGCGTGTCTTTGTTTTATTGATGTGTCTATTTTTATAAGAAGAGGGCGTTGGGAATACATCGGTCATGTGATGAGCATGAAGAAAGGCTTGCCAATATGTCATTCATGCGGAAATCATCCGGTAAAAGAAAACAAGATAGATCAAGATAATCGCTATGCAGAACAATTATTAGGTAAGGCTCAACCATGGAATCAAGAATCAACTAAACCTACAAGAACTAGTAGAAAATCGTCAGTCGTGGAGAACTAATCCTTCCGCCCTATGTGCCGTCTTCGGCCCGAGGGGAAATAGAACGAATAAAACGATTAGATAGGTAATGTCAGGTCAAGGTACGAGAATTGAATCGGCGCCTTATCACGCGGGTTTTACCCATATGTGCTCGGCCGTCTATCCAGAAGTGTTCGGAGACTTCTGGATAGTGTCACTTCAAGCATCGAAACTCACGATGCGAGGCGGCATTCCTCACCTTCCCAGAGTACTACCCTGGTACCCATTTTTACCAGCGGCTGGGTCGACTGCGGGGGTATTTATTTTTTTAACCACGAGTACAACTCTCACTGCTTCCAGGGGGAATCGAGCACGGGTTGTCCAAACGTCGGTAGCCTCTTCTTCTTCTACCTTTCAGCTCCCTGTGGAGCATATGTCTTCAACAAACACTTTCCAAGTCGTTCTGTGTTTTGTCATTCTTTTAAGATCATTCCATGTTTTCCCCATTCATCTTCATCTCTGCTTCTATATGTCTTCTCCACGAATTCCTTGGTCTTCCTCCTTATCTTTTTCCCTGGGGATTCCAAAAAAGAGCCTGACGTGTAATACTCTCAGTTGGCTTCCGCAGTGTGTGTCCTATCCAGCGCCATCGTCTTCGCTGTATCTCTTAATCGACTGGTATTTGACTGGTACATTTCCATAATTCTATGTTAGTGATTTTGTCCTGCCATTTCCATCCTTTTATTCTATGTAAGCATTCATTAAGGAAAGTCTGTATCTTCATGTTTGTCAATTTTGTTGTTCTCCATGTTTCACAGCCATATAATAGGACTGACTTAACATTGAGTTGAACATTTTTACGTGGTTAGCCTAGTCGGGTGGTTCCCCCCCCCCCCCCCCCCCCACATAGGCTGCCACGGCTCCCATGACAACAAGGGCTATCAACCAATGGAAATTAAAGGAACGCAAATACAAGTACATGGGTTATTTCACACATACCTAGGGAAGCAAGATTAATACGAGACCATGAGCAGAGATAAATAATAAACCAGGAATACGCAAAATATGAGCTGCAAAATCATACAAAACAAGATCAAAACTTAGACGATTTATTATAAATATAAAATTTGCCGTATTATGTGAATCAGAAATATATGGAAAACAACGAATACAATCACGTTTTAATTATAAACATTTTTGTAAACAACTGTCTGAGAAAACGTTTGTTGGTTTCATGGGATGAGAAGCAAAGGTATATGAGAAAGACCAGAACAAGGGTCTATTGACGCGATTTGAGCACACCTTTATGAATTAAAAATGAAGACGATTATTACATAAGCTAAGAAAACCCGCGGCAAGCATAGCAAGATAGACATTGCAATGGAACTCACAGGGAAAGAGAAATAATGCTTAATTTTAAGGACACGGGTTTGACTTGGAGGAAGCTGAGAATAATTTCAGGAATAAAGATCAAGGGAGATAACCCTTTTTTGTTCTATGTTTGCATACGGTGTCGGAATGATGTTATTTGATATCATCAAGAGGCGAAAACATGTCTTTCTTGGTTGTCGGCGGATAACAGCGCTCAAAATACAATGTCCCCACCAGCTGTTACGTGAATCCTCTCTCAAACAGGAAGGGGATGGGTGCATTGCAAACATCTGGGGAGTTGTGTTTTACATGGGCAATTGAGCTATAGCCACAACTGTTCTCGTGTGTTTGCACATAATAACATGATCGATGCAGAGGCTTACAACACATACATATTGACTGCGGTACAGTTTTGTACAATTTAGGATAGGATTGTTTATGAGCATGTATGCGTGTTCAGAAGAATGATGTTGAGTTTGCGATAAATCAAGAGAACTGATGTTGAGCTTGTGTGTGCATTCAGAAGAATGATGTTCAACTTGTGTGCAATTCCAGAGGAATGTGGTTGAGCTTGTGTACATAACCTCAAGAATGATGTTGAGCTTGTGTGCAAATCCAGAGGAATGATGTTGAGCTTGTGTGCATAACTAATGGAATGATGTTGAGCTACCAGAGGAATGATGTTGAGCTTGTGTGCATGACTAATGGAATGATATTGAGCTACCAGAGGAATGATGTTGAACTTGTGTGCATAACAAGATGAATTATGTTTAGCTTGTGTGCGTGTCCAGAGGAATGATGTTGAACTTGTGTGCATAACCAGAGGATTGATATTGAGTTTGTGTGCGTGTCCAGAGGAATGATGTTGAGCTTGTGTGCAAATCCAGAGGAATGATGTTGAGCTTGTGTGTATAACCAGAGGAATGATGTTGAATTTGTGTGCATATCCAGAGGAATTATGTTGAGCTTGTGTGTGTAACCAGAGGAATTATGTTGAGCTTGTGTGCATATCCAGAGGAATGATGTTGAGCTTGTGTGTATAACCACAAGAATGATGTTGACCTTGTGTGCATAACCAGAAGAATGATGTTGATCTTGTGTGCATAACCTGATAAATGATGTTGAGCTTGTATGTATTACCAGAGGAATGATGTTGAGCTTGTGTGCATAACCAGAAGGATGATGTTGATCGTGTGTGGATAACAAGAGGAATGATGTTGAACTTGTATGCAAATCCAGTGGAATGATGTTGAGAATGTGTGCATAACCAGAGGAATGATGTTGAACTTGTGTGGAAATCCAGAGGAATGATGATGATGTAGAGCTTGTGTGCAAATCTAGAGGAATGATGCTGAGCTTGTGTTCATAACTAATGAAATAATGTTGAGCTTGTGTGCATAACCAGAGGAATGATGTTGAACTTGTGTTCATAATCAGAGAAATGATGTTGAGCTTGTGTGAGTCTCCAGAGGAATGATGCTGAACTTGTACAGGAACCAAGGATTGGAATGTAGGTTCTGTACAGCTACCAAGGATTAGAGTGGGGATTTTATACAGTCACCAAGGATTGATGTGAAGATTTTGTACAGACATAAAGAATTAATTTTATGATGTTGCACATGCACCAAGGATTGATGTGAAGATTTTGTACAGACATAAAGAATTAATTTTATGATGTTGCACAGGCACCAAGGATTGATGTGAAGATTTTGTACAGACATAAAGAATTAATTTTATGATGTTGCACAGGCACCAAGGATTGATGTGAAGATTTTGTACAGACATAAAGAATTAATTTCATGATGTTGCACAGGCACCAGGGATTGGTGTGAAGATTTTGTACAAGAACAAAGGATTGATGTGAAGATTTTGTACAGGCACCAAGAATTGGCGTGAAGATTTTGTACAGGAAGCAAGGATAATTGTGGTGATTTAATACAGGCATCATGGAATGGTGGGAAGATTTTGTACAAACACAAGGGATAGATATTGGGATTCTGTACATATACCACGAATTAGTATGGGTTTTCCGTATAGATACCAAAGATTACAATGAAGATTTTGTACAGGCACCAAGGATTTATGTCAAGATTTTGTACAGACATAAAGGATTGATTTGAAAATTGTGTACAGACACCAAGGAATAATGTACAGATTGTGTACACGCTCCAAGGATTTGATTGACATTTTCGCACAGGTGAAGATTTTGCTTAAAATGACCTCTAGCAAATGACAGTTAAGAATAGAGAGTGGTGCCTGGTATTCATTGTGAGTTTTAAAAATCGATATTACTGAAAAAAGACAAGAAACAGAAATGGTTGGAAAGCACCTAGTACTTCTGTATACTCAAATATCATCATCATCATCGTGTGCCTTCTCCGCAACGAAGGTTGGCTACCATGGATCGCCATTCTACTCTGTTTCTTGCTTTGATGGTGCAGGCTGTCATAGATTGACTTGACCATCTTTTGATGTTACTCGTCCATGTTAGTCTTGGTCTGCCTCTGTTTCTTTTACCTTGTATTTTTCCTTCCAATATTACTTTTAGTAGGCTGCTGGGTTTTTTGCCATTCTTAGTTTCAGCCCTGCTGATATTTATTTTGTTGTTAGTACTCAAAAATAAATAAATAAATTATGATTGACCTGTGATTGAATTTTAGAAGTACCAGCAATCGTTTTATCTTGGAGACTCATGTCTACTAAAGGTGGGGAAATGGAACAAGATATAAAGAAAACAAAAATACATGAAACTGTATGGTTAACGCTTTATGTAATGAGTGGACGACACAGATTAGAGCAACGTTTCGGCTCAATAGACCTTCAGCAGGAACAAACATACAACACAATCACTGATTTGTATTTGAACTAAAAAATAAGTAATAAATGAACAAAACAGAAATAAATAATAAATAATAATATAATAAAATAATAATATCATCATCATCAAGTACCGGGCAAAGTGGCGTAGGTGATCATGTCTCTCCACAACTTTCGATCTCGGCAGCTATTTATCATTTCTGTTGTTGACCTTCTGCCAAGCCATTCTCTTAAGCTGTCTGTTATTTTTTCTCTTTTTTTTTCCCTCTATCTCTTCGTCCCTCAATTTTTCCAGTTGTTACAATATATTCCAGTTGTTCTCTTCTCATTACATGGTCACAAAAAAAATGATGATTGTTTCTTCCTAATATTGGAAATTAGCTCTCTTTTTGCTTTGACCTCTCTCAGAACCTCTTCATTATTCTTCTCAGCTGTCCATGGTATTCTCAACATTCTTCTGTAAAACCACATTTCTACAGACTCCAGTGATTTTCTTGTCTGTTGTCCTATTGTCCATGACTCGCATCCATATGTTAAGACTGGCTCTACGTAACATTTAAGAACTCTTTTTCTTGTTTCTATTGTCAAAAATGGATTGCATCGTATTTTCCTCATTTTTGGGAAGACTGCTTTTGCCTGAACCATTCTTCATCTCACCTCTTTTGTACATCTTCCGTCTGAGGTTAAGAAAGTTCCCAAATATTTAAATTAATTTACCTGTTTTAATATTCTTCCACTTGTCTCTATTTTGCAGTGAGGTGATGTCTTTTTCTTTGTTGTTACCATTACCTCTGTCTTTTTGCTATTAAGGCTGAGTCCTTTATTTTTGTTTTCTTTCACTATAATGTCCAGCATTTCTTGTAACTCATTTTCACTATTAGCGATTAATACTGTATCATCAGCATACCTTAGATTATTTATATTATGACCTCCAATTGTTATTCCAGGCATGCCCCTTATGGATCTTAAAATAATCTCACTATAAATATTAAAGAAATCTGGTGACAGCACACAACCTTGTCTAACACCCTGTTTTATCTGTTGAAACATTCCCAATTGGTTTCCAGTTCTTATGACTGCTGTTTGTTGCCAGTACATGTTCTTTATTATTCTTAGATCTTTGCTGTCTATGTTTATGCTTTCTAAAATGTTGATTATTTCTTGGTGCTTTACTTTGTCAAATGCCTTGGTGTAATCTATGAAACATAGGTATAGATCTGTTTTCACCTCTATGGCTCTTTCTACTAAAGATCTTATGATATAAATGGCATTGATTGTTCCTTTATCTCTAACAAAACCACACTGATCATCGCTAATTTCTGGACTGATTTTGTTTCGCACTCTTCGCATGATTCTTGGTAATATCTTAGTCATATGACTCATAAGACTTATTGTGCGATGATCATCGCATTCAATCGCACCCGATTTCTTTGGTAGGGCTATGAATATTGATTTGAGCATGTCGTCTGGTATACATCCGCTGTTGTAGATATCATTCAATATTTTTGTTATTATTTCTATTCCAAAATCACCCATGGTTTCAATCTCTTCTTTAGTTATATTATCTGGTCTAGGAGCTTTGCCTGCATTCATATTGCGCAAGGCGTCTTCCACTTCTCTGATTATTTCTGCCTAGTAAGGAAAACCACCCGACTGGGCCAACCGACGTTCGGACAACCCGTGTTCGATTCCCGCAGGAAGCAGTGTGAGTTGTACTCGTAGTTGGAAAAATATACCTCCGCGGTAGACCCAGCTGCTGGCAGAGATGGGTACCAGGATAGTACTCTAGGAAGGTGAGGAATGTCGCCTTGCATCGTGAGTTTCGATGCTTAAACGACACTATCAAGAAGTCTCCGAACACTTCTGGATAGGCGGCCGAGCACATATGGGTGGAAACTAAGACGCTGATTCAAGTTTTGTACTTTACCTTTACCTTTGCCTTTACCTTTACCTTTACCTTTACCTTTACTCAAGTTTTCGAGGTACGTCCGTTACAAACTGATGGTTAAACCAGAACTTGCAGAATAGTGTTTGTGCTGTGATTTTGGTGATCACATCTTCGGTTAACTGTCCAAGAAGTTGCAGACGAAGTGGACATTTGTATATAATCTTTACCATCAAGTTGTGACTGAAAAGCACACGTCTTTCTCCAGGGCAACATTCGTGTCTATTCAGTGCAACATTCGTGTCTATTCAGTGCAACATTCGGGTTTATTCAGTGCAACATTCGTGTTTATTCAGTGCAATATTCGTGTCTCGTCAGTGCAACATTCGTGTCTCGTCATTGCAACATTCGTGTCTTGTCAGTTTAACATTCGTGTCTCGTCAGTTTAACATTCGTGTTACGTCAGTTCAACATTGGTGTCACGTCAGTTCAACATTCGTGTCTCGTCAGTTTAACATTTGTGTTACGTCAGTTCAACATTGGTGTCACGTCAGTTCAACATTCGTGTCTCGTCAGTTCAACATTCGTGTCTCGTCAGTTCAACATTCGTGTGTTTCGTTTATTTGACACGCATGTTCCATCATAGCAATATTTCGACTCAACGATTGATCGTTCCAATATCTTACAAACCTTAAAAACAACTGTTGTGCCCCCTCCCTATTCTCTGGACTTCGCTGCAACAGACTATTCCGTAATTCCGAAATTCGGTAATTTTCTATTTTAAGCACATACATTATTTCAGCCAAACGAGCGATCTCCCGTTAGAAGACGTCACAACAAAACTACAGTGGTTCTCAAATGCTAACAATTATGTTAGGGTTTAGGTTTAGCGTTAGCACTTTACCCTCGCGTTGTTTCTCTCTTCTCTAGAGCTAGAAGCTTTCTGATCACGGAACCACCAAAAATAGTGTAATGTTTCTGAAAGGGATGTTCCGGCTTGCTGCCGGAGCTACTGAGTTTAGTGCTCTGTTCACACCGTGAGCTGTGCGTTTCATCCGTTTTGATCGAGTTTCGATATTCCGATTGCTTACGATGAATGATGATATAGAATGACGAGGAACAGATGGCTGTGGTAACTTTCAGTGCGGTTTTGCGTTATGTCTTTTGGCGTGTGCTGAGACTGATATGATGGAGACTGCGGCTACCTTTCTTTGTTTGGGAGATGGGATATTAATTCGGATGATTACACTGGCACGGGCGGTTGAGCAGTTATGGATTTTAATTCGTTTGTAGTGATACCGGGGCATTCCATAACCATAACCAAAAGGGGATATTACTCTTTCGAACTGAAATAATTGATATGCTTAAACTAGGACTTCACCCCGAAAATAATAATAATATAGGTGAGCTTTATATTTATATTTCTCATATTAGACACATGCACATGGGCAGCTATTATGGCTGCTGTTGACTATAACTGAAATAAGAATATTAGTTGGCTCCTGTCAAGTTGTATGAGACATTTTAATAACCATATCTTGGCAGTGGTGATAATATTGTGGTTCGGCTAATCAGATAACTTTGACATCCACAAGACTTCATGATCGATGCAAAATGAACAAAACATGTAAGTATTTTAGTGAATACTTGGTCACTTCTTGATAGACATTGTGTGTGTCGCTAAATCGCTCTCATGACACGATACAAAGAGGGTCTATCATACATACGTGCTTTACTGCACACAAGTCAGATTATGGAATTATCCCTTGATATAAAAATCTCCTTCAATATCATTCATGATCTTGTGGTAATACTTCCTCATAGTCATCGTGATCCATCACGCTTTTGAAAATCATCATCATCATCAAGTACCATGCCTGCTGGCGCAGGTGATCATGTCTCTCCACAACTTTATTTCTCGGCAGTTATTCATCATTTCTCTTGTTGATCTTCTGCCAAGCCATTCTCTTAAGCTGTCTGGTATCTTTTCTCTTTGCTTCCCTCTATCTCTTTGTACCTTTTGAAAATATAAGAACTTCAACTTCACTCAATGTTTATTGTCTTGCCGATCTGTTCATTTATACAGGAAGTCAATTTAATCATTGTCTTGCCGATCTGTTCATTTATACAGGAAGTCAACTTAATCATTGTCTTGCCGATCTGTTCATTTATACAGGAAGTCAACTTAATCATTGTCTTGCCGATCTGTTCATCTATACAGGAAGTCAACTTAATCATTGTCTTGCCGATCTGTTCATTTATACAGGAAGTCAACTTAATCATTGTCTTGCCGATCTGTTCATTTATACAGGAAGTCAACTTAATCATTGTCTTGCCGATCTGTACATTTATACAGGAAGTCAACTTAATCATTGTCTTGCCGATCTGTTCATTTATACAGGAAGTCAACTTAATCATTGTCTTGCCGATCTGTTCATCTATACAGGAAGTCAACTTAATCATTGTCTTGCCGATCTGTTCATTTATACAGGAAGTCAACTTAATCATTGTCTTGCCGATCTGTTCATTTATACAGGAAGTCAACTTAATCATTGTCTTGCCGATCTGTTCATCTATACAGGAAGTCAACTTAATCATTGTCTTGCCGATCTGTTCATTTATACAGGAAGTCAACTTAATCATTGTCTTGCCGATCTGTTCATCTATACAGGAAGTCAACTTAATCATTGTCTTGCCGATCTGTTCATCTATACAGGAAGTCAACTTAATCATTGTCTTGCCGATCTGTTCATTTATACAGTAAGTCAACTTAATCATTGTCTTGCCGATCTGTTCATCTATACAGGAAGTCAACTTAATCATTGTCTTGCCGATCTGTTCATTTATACAGGAAGTCAACTTAATCATTGTCTTGCCGATCTGTTCATTTATACAGGAAGTCAACTTAATCATTGTCTTGCCGATCTGTTCATCTATACAGGAAGTCAACTTAATCATTGTCTTGCCGATCTGTTCATTTATACAGGAAGTCAACTTAATCATTGTCTTGCTGATCTGTTCATTTATACAGGAAGTCAACTTAATCATTGTCTTGCCGATCTGTTAATTTATACAGGAAGTTAACTTAATCATTGTCTTGCCGATCTGTTCATCTATACAGGAAGTCAACTTAATCATTGTCTTGCCGATCTGTTCATTTATACAGGAAGTCAACTTAATCATTGTCTTGCCGATCTGTTCATTTATACAGGAAGTCAACTTAATCATTGTTTTGCCGATCTGTTTATCTATACAGGAAGTCAACTTAATCATTGTCTTGCCGATCTGTTCATCTATACAGGAAGTCAACTTAATCATTGTCTTGCCGATCTGTTCATTTATACAGTAAGTCAACTTAATCATTGTCTTGCCGATCTGTTCATCTATACAGGAAGTCAACTTAATCATTGTCTTGCCGATCTGTTCATCTATACAGGAAGTCAACTTAATCATTGTCTTGCCGATCTGTTCATTTATACAGGAAGTCAACTTAATCATTGTCTTGCCAATCTGTTCATTTATACAGGAAGTCAACTTAATCATTGTCTTGCCGATCTGTTCATTTATACAGGAAGTCAACTTAATCATTGTCTTGCCGATCTGTTCATTTATGAAGTCTTTTTTTATGAAAAAAAAATATACAGGAAGTCAACTTAATCATTGTCACAAACCGTGAGTCATCGGGTGTGAGTGAAATCAACTAAATCACCGTTATTTTCCTACCTTTTTAAATTCATTCAGATTCATCATAAATTAGGTGCCATGCCGGTATGTGTAGGCGATCAACTCTTTCTACATCGCTCGGTCCTTCATGCATGTCCTAATTTCAGTCGATGATCTTTAATTTTGACATTTGGATAAACTGTTTAATATTTATTCTCTTAGCTATTCTCTGTTCTTCTTTCCATTCACCCTGCCTGTTGTTATAGTGTTCTCAGTGCCCACTTTTCGCATGACATGCCCAATAAATGTAGATTGTCTTTTCTTTATTATTAAATGATATTTCTAGTTTCTCCACCTCGTTTGAAATATTCTTCACTTGTAATTTTTGCTAGCTATGGAAATCGTAGCATTCTTCTGATAAACCACATCTCAGCTGCCTCTAATGTTCTTTGTGTTGTCTTACTTATCGTCCATGAATCACTTCCAAAAGTAGAACATGTTCGATGTAACACTTTAGGTCATGTTTTCTAACATTAATTGACAATGATTTGTTCCATAAAGTGTTTTTAATTTTACGGAGTTCTGTATTTGCTTGTCTAATTCTGCCTCTAATTTCTGAGGTTCAGCTGCTATCAGATTTTATTATGATCCCAGGTATTTGAATCTACGCACTTTTTCGGGATTTTTCTATTTAGGTTAGGTTTACTCTACATTCTTGTGCGTTTGTTTTCTTGTATATTATGATAATTTCTGCCTTTTAATGTTGAGGGTTAGGCCTTAATGTTCATTTTCTGTCACAATTTCATCAAATAGATCTTGTAGATCTTGTAGATTTTGTTGGTTTTCTGTTATCAATATTATGTGATCTGTATACGTTGTTTATGTTGCTTCCCTCGTTATTCACATTAAATCATCAGAAAAGAAAGCTTATAAAGAACCACACCTGATATGACGCATAGTTTCCATAGAAATAAATCAAATACAATTATTGCATTGTCAATAATTCCGAAGAACACTTCATCAAACGTCTACTTTTTATAAATGACATTTCGTCTTGACTGTTCTACCTTCTAGTCACATTATATCTTTTCTTGCTATGATCAGTCACTCAAATGTTCTACCTTCTAGTCACATTATATCTTTTCTTGCTATGATCCGTCACTCAAATGTTCTACCTTCTAGTCACATTATATCTTTTCTTGCTATGATCCTTCGCTCAAATTCTACCTTCTAGTCACATTATATATTTTCTTGCTATGATCCTACACTCAACTTTTCTACCTTCTAGTCACTTTATATATATCTTGCTATGATCCTTCACTCAACTTTTCTACCTTCTAGTCACTTTATATATATCTTGCTATGATCCTTCACTCAAATGTTCTACCTTCTAGTCACATTATATCTTTTCTTGCTATGATCCTACACTCAACTTTTCTACCTTCTAGTCACTTTATATATATCTTGCTATAATCCTACACTCAACTTTTCTACCTTCTAGTCACATTATATCTTTTCTTGCTATGATCCTTCACTCAAATGTTCTACCTTCTAGTCACATTTGATCTATTCTTGCTATGATCCTTCATTCCACTGCTCAACCTTCTAGTCACATTTTATATACTCTTGCTATGATCCGTCACTCAAATGTTCTACCTTCTAGTCCCATTATGTCTATTCTAAGTAATAATTCTGCACTCAGTGTCTCACCTACAACCATGGCTGTTCTCCTGTACTCCCGGACCAAAGTGTGTCACTATTTACGATTCACCCCTCTACTTCAATGCAAGCAATCTCGTGCTAGCTAACGTTATGGCTCTTCTCATGATTCCCTTTTTTCTAGTCATTCTTTCGTGGATCTCCCATAATTCCAATTCCCGTGCTCAATCCCTTCTACTCGTCGTTGCCTTGTCAATAGTACACATTTTCCTTTTTTCTTTGTTTCTTTGTTATGTTCCCTTTCTACACGACATCATCTTTCTCCCCAATACTTCTTTCTTCTGCCATTTCTATCTCTTTCTATCACCTTACCCTGTAATACCAAGAGGACATTGAATGGGCAGAAGTTTCGTGCTATTCTTTTCTATTTCTACCCTCAACCGCCCCCCCCCCACACACACACACTGTACCGCTGCCCAACTTAGCCGTCCTCTTCTCCTTAGAGTTCTCAGTCACTTTCAAGATGTGTGAACGACCGACCATAAAAAAAAAAGTAGTCTTATCAATTTGTCACTCTGAGTATATAGAGAGAAGCTTTGGTCATTCGTCAGTCCTTTCCCGGCTAGGTAGCAGCTTATAAACACAACGGAACAAACGTTCAGTCAGAATGGTTTATCGCCAGTAAAGGGGGGAAACTTTGAATAAGCAAAACAAAAAGTGAAGCTTCTCTCAACGCTCTGTTAGGTGTATGGAGAATATGGAGCTAGTGACCACATCGTTCTGTGACCGCGGCACAGTTTTGAGTGATGTGGTCGGTAATACGCCAGTCTGCTTGTACTTCTCAGGCAAATATCTGGTACGCATTTTTAGAGGCTGGGTAAATTCTTAAGTCTTGTTCATCCAATAAAAATTCAGCTACTTCACGGAATTGAACCCCGACCATTTGATCAGAAAGGGAGCACACTAACCACTCAGCCATTTTAAATAGGAGAAAGCTAAATATTTGGCAATATGTGTAGTAACATATGTGCCAGCAGTTCATCCATTGATGAATTAGTTGTATATGTTGATAACTATCAATAAAGAAAGTGTACGATTAAAGTAACAAAAGTGTGCAAGAGATAGACATAGCACCGGACAACATATCGTTCATGGTCTGTTTCAGTGTTACTAAGTGTCTGTAAAGTTGGTGTCTGGACACCTAAACCAAGATTTGAAAAAGCGCAACGTAAATGTCTGAGTAAAATGTCTACAGGGCTTTGAAGCAAATTGTGGTGGAATATTAGTTCTCAAGCGAGAATTATCAACACAGATGTACATGGTGCATCCTTTCTACACAAAACCAAAGAAACTGCAATTGCAACAATCTGTGTGCAAGATTATCCTGACTCTCATGTGAATAGAAGTCTTGAGGGGACACAGTTACCAGTGCCTCTGATCGAAATCTTGAGGGGACACAGTTACCAGTGCCTCTGATCAAAATCTTGAGGGGACACAGTTACCAGTGCCTTTGATCGAAATCTTATTGGGACACAGTTACCAGTGCCTTTGATCGAAATCTTGAGGGGACACAGTTACCAGTGCCTCTGATCGAAATCTTGATGGGACACAGTTACCAGTGCCTCTGATCGAAATCTTGATGGGACACAGTTACCAGTGCCTCTGATCGAAATCTTGAGGGGACACAGTTACCAGTGCCTCTGATCGAAATCTTGAGGGGACACAGTTACCAGTGCCTTTGATCGAAATCTTGAGGGGACACAGTTACCAGTGCCTCTGATCGAAATCTTGATGGGACACAGTTACCAGTGCCTCTGATCGAAATCTTGAGGGGACACAGTTACCAGTGCCTCTGATCGAAATCTTGATGGGACACAGTTACCAGTGCCTCTGATCGAAATCTTGAGGGGACACAGTTACCAGTGCCTTTGATCGAAATCTTGAGGGGACACAGTTACCAGTGCCTCTGATCGAAATCTTGATGGGACACAGTTACCAGTGCCTCTGATCGAAATCTTGAGGGGACACAGTTACCAGTGCCTCTGATCGAAATCTTGATGGACACAGTTACCAGTGCCTCTGATCGAAATCTTGAGGGGACACAGTTACCAGTGCCTCTGATCGAAATCTGATGGGACACAGTTACCAGTGCCTCTGGTCGAAATCTTTATGGGACACAGTTACCAGTGCCTCTGATCGAAATCTTGATGGGACACAGGTACCAGTGCCTTTGATTGAAATCTTGAGGGGACACAGTTACAGTGCCTCTAATCGAAATCTTGAAAGAAATATCATCGAGCAGCAAACAAATCTCAAAGACGTGATCCTCCTTGAGTGTCACTTCAAGACTGCCTTTGATATATGACTCCTTATCTGCTGTTACATACTCTCTTTATAATGAAATATTCTGAAATGTAAAAAAAATAAATATAAAAATAACGAAACATTAAACAAGTAGAAACTTATTAAAGGGTTAAGGCATAAAAATGCGAAGCTGCAGTAAAGCTGAATATGAGGAAAAATTAAAAAATAAAAAAAGGTATGTAAGAAGCTTTACGTGACAAGTGGACGACACAGACTAAACAACGTTTCGGCTCAATAGGCCTTCATCAGGAACAAACAATAAAAACACACACACACAAATTAATAACGATTAATCTAAATATTAATCTGTGTACACCGTGAGCTGACGAAGGACACTTCATCTGTGTTCACTTTCGGTGCCGCTTGGCCTGATTTTTTTTGGCGTGTGCTGTAACGGCTATAATGAGGACTGCAGTTGCATTTCTTTGTTTGGATATTCGATGAGATGTTAATTCGGATGATTCCGCTGGCACGGGCGATTGAGCAATTATGGATTTTTTATTCGTTTACAGTGATACCGGGGCCTTCGAATAATTGTAACTATAAATATATAATGTTTTTATGTTTTTTCTTTCTTCAGAAATAATTCATTAGACCGGTTTTACAGAGGAATTGCTGAGCACTACATGTATGACCCCTATGATGACCATACTTGGAATGCTCTGCTGAAGGATCTCAGTTCAATGCCTATTGTTTCATCAGGTTACTACATTCTATTTCTATTATTTATAATCTTGATACTAAATCATTAATATATTAAATGTGAAAAATATTAGCGCTATTTACATTTCTTACAGATAAATATTTTAGTAACTGTTTTTCGTTCTTACAGCAGCTATGTAGTATCTTTTTTTTATAGCATTTATGTCACAACGTTCTAACAACAGTTATGTCGCTTCGCTTGTACAGCAGTTATGTCGCTTCGTTCGTGTAGCAGTTATGTCGCATTGTACGTGTAGCAGTAATGTCGCATTGTACGTGTAGCAGTAATGTCGCATTGTACGTGTAGCAGTTATGTCGCATTGTACGTGTAGCAATAATGTCGCATTGTACGTGTAGCAGTTATGTCGCATTGTACGTGCAGCAGTAATGTCGCATTGTACGTGTAGCAGTAATGTCGCATTGTACGTGTAGCAGTAATGTCGCATTGTACGTGTAGCAGTAATGTCGCATTGTACGTGTAGCAGTTATGTCGCATTGTACGTGTAGCAGTTATGTCGCATTGTACGTGTGGCAGTTATGTCGCATTGTACGTGTGGCAGTTATGTCGCATTGTACGTGTGGCAGTTATGTCGCATTGTACGTGTGGCAGTTATTGTAAGAATTTTGATGTTCTAAATAATAATAATAATGTTGCCGAATTTACTGACTTTCCTACCGATGGAGGGATATAACAAGAAGCTATTCATTTAAACCATACCACTATCTACATTTGCAAGGTTTTACATCACAACTTTTCTGACTAAATTACCACTGGACAGATGCCTCAGTTTACATATTTAATAAACACAATCACTTGTAACAACTTCACACATTGATATCACATGTCCATACGTTCTCTACACCAACAAGTTTCTTCACAATCTAACTCTAATATTCCTAGAAGTTATCCACATCACAAGTTCTCAGCTCTCGTCTCTGAAGCCATCGAAGACGCTGCAAAACAAAACTGGCCATCCAGCACAAAAATAATCTGCATAAGAAATTGGTGATACTGACTGATGCACTGTCGGACCTAACAGCTCTAAAAACTCCCAGGAACAGTGAGCTAGATGACTTGAGAACAACCCTGGACCAACTGTTCAATAACTTCCAGACAGTGGCCATCAAGTGGATACCATCACATTGCAATATATACGAAAACGAACGTGCAGACAAGCTAGCTACGGAGAGAAAATTAGCACAAGAGAACCATCTGGTCAGCTACGATGAAGCCAAATCTATAATCAAAGGCCAGTATCGTGAAAAATGGAAACAAGAACACCCAAAGTATAACGATAGTAACGGATACCTCCAACTATCAAGGAGGGATCAAGTCATCATACTTCGCCTACGCACTGGCCACAATAGAATGAGAAACCACATGTTCACCAAATTCAAAATAGGAACTACCAGCCAGTGTCATTGTACCCTGGATAACATGACAACAAAACATGTTCCACAGGATTACCCCAGTACACAGGCCTGATGAGGACAATGTGGCCCACACCCACCTCGCTGGAAGAGTAAATCTACGGGGCAACCAAATCACTGAAACAGACAGCTGCCTTCATAAGAGAGTCCGGAGTCCTGGTCTGAATGAGCCATGATCGCAGAAGAAGAAGCTCTTCTCTCATAGTTACTATAATGCCTCACATCCAATCAGCATATACTCTATGCCAGCTTAATCTACTCATTATTTCAATAAAGACTGTCTTATGGTTAATAGTCGTAACACTATTATCACTACTGTTATCTTATTTAAGTCCATATATTTTAACACGACTATATACACATGAAAAGAGACAAAGCTATAGGTCCAGACAATATGACAGTCGAAGAGGTAAATATTTTTAGGAGAGCTGGTAGTACATGTCATAAGAGAACTACTCAATGACATATATAACACTGGACACATACTCGAATATCTACTAAAATCTATCTTTGTAGCCATACCGAAGAAGTCAGGCGCCACTGATTGTGAAGACCATGGCACTATTAGTCTCATGAGCCACATGTCGAAAATATTACTATGAATCATCATGAGACGTGTAAGAAACAAAATAAAACCAGAATTAAGTGAGGAACCATGTGGATTTGTGGAAGGAAAGGGCACCAATAATGCAATATACATCTTAAGAACATTGATAGAAAGAGCTATAGAGGTAAAGAAAGATCTATATATGTGGTTTATAGACTACACAAAAGCATTTGACAAAGTAAAGCATGTGGAAATAATCAATTTGCTGGTGAAATTAAACATTTATGGCAAAGATAATAAAAAACATGTACTGGCGACAAACAACAGCCATACGAATTAACAACCAAACAGGACAATTACAATATATAAAACAAGGAGTTAGACAAGACTATGTTCTGTCGCCGGATTTGTTTTCCCTTTACAGCGAAAATATTATGAGATCAATAGTAGACAAAAGAGGAATTGAAGTCAACGATCACAACATAAATAATTTGCGATATGCGGATGACACAGTCTTAATAGCAGAGACAGAGAACAAACTACAAGAAATGATAGACATAATAGTAGAAGAAAGCAACAAGAAAGGTCTCAGTCTGAATAGTAAGAAAACAGAAGTAATGGTCATATCGAAGAAACAATCATCACCATCATGTAGCATAAAAATAAACAGGACAAATCTGAAACAAGTGCAACGCGTCAAATACTTGGGCACAATAATAACATCAGATGGAAGATGCACTACATAAATAAAAAGCAGAATAGCTCAGGCCAAAATAGCATTTCAGAAAATGAAAAAATATCTTATGCAAGAAATTTATGTCAATAGAAGTGAGAAAGCGAGTTCATCGGTGCTATATAGAACCAATTCTGACCTATGGAAGCAAACCATAACAGCAGACATACAAATGAAAAGACGATTAGAGGCCACAGAGATGGGATTTCGCAGAAGAATGTTGAAAATTCCCTGGACAGCTTATAAGACTAATGAGGAAGTTCTCAAAGAGGCCAAAACTAAAAGGGAGCTACTAAAAAAACATCAGAAAGAAACAATCAACATTTTTCGGACTCATCATGAGAAGAGGAAAGTTGGAATACTTGGTTACAACTGGCAAAATAAAAGGAAAGAGAGATCGCGGACGACGAAGCGAGAAAATACTGGATAGCTTGGTGTCATGGCATGGAAAACAGTCAACAACAGAATTGATACGATGCACT
Source organism: Megaustenia siamemsis (assembly GCA_032433765.1). Taxonomy (NCBI): domain Eukaryota; kingdom Metazoa; phylum Mollusca; class Gastropoda; order Stylommatophora; family Ariophantidae; genus Megaustenia; species Megaustenia siamemsis. The sequence goes on along the minus strand of JAVIAB010000073.1, from coordinate 113,570,665 downwards.
ATAGATAGAAGACTGTGTATCGACTACGCCAACCGGTACGGCACATGATGATAAACTATTTCCTAAAGCTTCTATCCGTGGCTAAATTGGGTTTAAGACATTTCGTCTACATCAGACATAGTTCTAAGTATAACCTAACCACACAACTACTTCTCTTAGTAGTCCCTCCACTTGATAGTAACTTCAGGCCTCTTGAAAAACATCCTCTTAAGACCCTTCCACTATCGTGGCCTCAGTAAAACTAAAAATAAATCTTAATCTCCATGAACAGCAATAGTTCCTGCCGGTTCCCAATTGAAGATTGACTTGGAGTTCCTTGACGGCACTCACGGGCGATTTCGGCCAATGAGGTAACAATTATTTTTAGCTATACTTCTAATAGTTAATTTATTTTAACAAATATATTTCATGAATTGTGTTTCTTGTGAGCTTGATTGTTTTAAGGTAGAATGGACCGCATATAAATCCCCCACCTCTCCACCCCACCAAGTCGAATTCGGTCCATTTATTTAATCTGTGCGGTTAGTTATTTGTTTCAATAAATTGAACACACAAATTATTGTTTTAGTTTAAACACGGATCAGCTATGGTAAGTAAACTGGTCAAATGGCAGCGGATCCACGACAAAACTGTGGTAAGTAAACTGATCTACATGACAGCGGATCCACGACAAAACTGTGGTAAGTAAACTGATCTACATGACAGCGGATCCACGACAAAACTGTGGTAAGTAAACTGATCTACATGACAGCGGATCCACGACAAAACTGTGGTTAGTAAACTGATCTACATGGCAGCGGATCCACGACAAAACTGTGGTTAGTAAACTGATCTACATGACAGCGGATCCACGACAAAACTGTGGTAAGTAAACTGATCTACATGGCAGCGGATCCACGACAAAACTGTGGTTAGTAAACTGATCTACATGGCAGCGGATCCACGACAAAACTGTGGTTAGTAAACTGATCTACATGGCAGCGGATCAACGACAAAACTGTGGTAAATAAAGTGGTCTACATGACAGCGGATCCACGACAAAACTGTGGTTAGTAAACTGGTCTACATGGCAGCGGATCCACGACAGAACTGTGGTAAGTAAACTGATCTACATGACAGCGGATCCACGACAAAACTGTGGTAAGTAAACTGATCTACATGACAGCGGATCCACGACAGAACTGTGGTAAGTAAACTGATCTACATGGCAGCGGATCCACGACACAACTGTGGTAAATAAAGTGGTCTACATGGCAGCGGATCCACGACAAAACTGTGGTAAGTAAACTGGTCTACATGACAGCGGATCTACGACAAAACTGTGGTAAGTAAACTGGTCTACATGGCAACGGATCTACGACAAAACTGTAGTAAGTAAACTGGTCTACATGGCAGTGGATCCACGACAAAACTGTGGTAAGTAAACTGGTCTACATGGCAGTGGATCCACGACAAAACTGTGGTAAATAAACTGGTCTACATGACAGCGGATCCACGACAAAACTGTGGTTAGTAAACTGATCTACATGGCAGCGGATCCACGACACAACTGTGGTAAATAAAGTGGTCTACATGACAGCGGATCCACGACAAAACTGTGGTTAGTAAACTGGTCTACATGGCAGCGGATCCACGACAAAACTGTGGTTAGTAAACTGGTCTACATGGCAGCGGATCCACGATAAAGCTATGGTAAGTAAAATGTAAACTTGTCCGCAGCGGACAGCACATAGGGCAGAAGTTATAGTTCTCCACGATTGACGATTTGCTGCTATTCTTGGCTGTTTCTTAATCCTTATCAAGATGGCGGATCTAGTCCACGTCCTCTCGATCGCTGCAGAAAATGCATCCAGGGTCTGATTGATCTGCATTGCACTTTTCTGCGTTAAAGTCAAAATGATGATATGCTTGATACATCTGTGTCGCTAAAGCGAGGTCGTAGGCCGACAACAGTCTGTTTTTGACGAATCAAGTTTTGTGAGTGAGACCTTCCACCGTCTAGACTTGATCTGCGCTTTACGTCACATTGGTGCTGTTCATGGCCGTTGTTGAAATTTTTTGACGCAAGTTATTTCCATGTTACACATTAATGTAAACTACTTCATCAGCCGCAGATTTGTCTCTTTGGCGAATTTGCTTCGTGTTTTATTCGTCGTACGCTGCTTACACTTGAGTGATCAGACATAAATCTAAAGGGATCGAGATTATTTGTTCGGCGACATTGGTGTGTGCTACGTCATCGTAATGGTTCCCTAAACTGCCCGTGCGCAAATCTTACGGTCTGCAGTTTGATGTGCGACGGGGAAAATTTGACGCCTGACTGTGTGTCTATATGTTTGGAATTGGAGTCATCAACGATGGCCTAACATCATCAAGTGCTACGACGATCATCATTTTCAAGAGGACGTGACTTACCGGTATATGGGGATAGGCCGTGGGAACAGTTGGAGGCTGTGCATGAAAAGTGTTCCTAGTTGCAGTTTCCTCATATTACAAGTCGCATGTCTGTGTTAGTCACCTTGAGTGACTCGGGCAGATGGTGCTCGTAAACCTGGGAAGGCCGACCATCTAAGGGCAGAATCCCCATACAGAAAAGATCATCTGCTGCTTTGCAGGAAGATTGGGGACAATCAAAGGCTAAGGAAAGCAAACCTGAACAAAATGCTGGCTGAAATCGGATGCACTGGGCCACTGGCACAGAACACAGTGCAACGTTTTAACAGGTATTCAATCGGAGTGGATCTAACAGGCTTAAACAGACAGCTGTCTTCGTGCGAGAGTCTGGAGTCCTATTTTGATTGAGTCCTGATCGCAGAGAGAGAGAGAGAGAGAGAGAGAGAGAGAGAGTAATCCCATATTGAGCCTTCCCTAGTAATTGTTCTGCACAGCGAACAATTCTCTGGGTCTGACTTGTTTTCTTTTTTCCAGATAGTTTCTACATGAATACGTAGTGGGGAAGACTTTCTTCATACATTCTCTACTCATGACCGATGTATTTTCAAAGCCTTCTTATAAAGCTCGTATAAGGGGCAAGTTTCTTCTACTTCTTCTTCTTTCCTTCCTCATCTGCCTTTCAGCGTCGAGGGGAGATATAATTTGCGGTCTTTTGCTCTTCTCTTCGCCTCTGCTGCTGTTATGTTTCCTAGTGCTTCTAATATTCCATCGACCCATCTTTTTCGTGGTCGACCCTTGGGTCTGGTGTTCTCACAACGTTTGTTGAAGGCTCGTTGTGTTGTGTTTTGTTCTTTCTGACTTCTCACGTGGCCAAACCATTTTATCTGTTGTTTCCTTATATATTCTATGACGGGGGTTATTGCTAGCTTTTTTTCTCAGTTCTTCATTTCTGATCTTATCTCTCAGACTGTTTCCTGTCATTCGTCTAACACATTTCATCTCTGTAGAGGTTATTTTTCTTATTGTTCTTGCATCTAGGGTCCAGGTCTGGCATTGGTAGCACAAAGTTGGGATGAAGATTGTATTGTATAGTGCTCGTTTTGCCTCCAGAGTTATTTCCTTGTTGGACAATAGTGGTGATAACTGTCCGATGATTTGACAAGCTTTGCTGCATCTTGATTCTTTCCCTTCTGTTTGAGAATTATCGTTTATACAAGAGGCAAGTTTAGTCTGACTAAATCCATGTTAAAAGAGTAATGGTGGGGGATGGTATACACAAAAGCAGAGAGAGAAATTAATGGATTAATAGCAACGAGGAGAAGTGGATGGGTCTCCACTTCGCCAAATTGTCAGACAGAAAAAGAAAATCAACCAAGAAAATAGTTTCATCCTTTGATCGTACCTCAAGTAAATCATTGGCAATAACCAATGTAGACTATCCCAGCTCTTACAATAACAAGTACGCATGTTTATTATTATTTGCCTCATAATGTTTGTACCATTTGAAATTCGCAAACTGTGTAAATTTAACAGCAGTCTAGTTCTATTTTGATTTTATTTAACAAAGGAAACCAAAAAATGCCGAGAGACCCACAAATGAATTATTCATTAGTGATATGGAACGTCCCATATCGGAAATAGCGGGCTTTCACTTAGACAGGTCAGTACACAACTAAAACTGTGACATTTGTTATTAAGTCATTTTTGTGTATGCTTGTGTATGCAATATATTTTGGGTTTCCATAAGTGAATTCTTTATCAGTGAAAGAAACTGGACGGAATTAGCATCAGATCCTAGCTCAGAAGACAAAAAGCGCAGGAGAAAGCAAAGGAGATCAGACACCACAAACACTTCTGGTTCATTCTGCGGTCGAATCTGTCTATCCATTTTTGACAAATTCAGCCAAGGGAGAAACTGTTCAACAAAAACAACATCCAGTATAGGACACTAATATTTTACTAAACTTTACTAATTTATCATGATTGCTTACTGCCAACTGTCTGTCAAGACGCCAATGGCCATATGTGTGTGTGTGTGTGTTTGTGTGTGTGTGTGTGTGTGTGTATGTGTAATAACTAAATAACATAAATTAAATACACACGTTGCAACGTAAACATGTATCCTTGATCTATTTCAGCCCATCGTTATCACTAGTTTTTCCTGCACTCAACAAAGGCCATATATGTGTGTGTGTGTGTGCGTGTGTGTGTGTGCGTGTGTGCGTGTGTGTGCGTGTGCGTGCGTGTGCGCGTGTGCGCGTGCGCGTGTGCGTGTGAGTGTGCGTGTGCGTGTGTGTGTGTAATAACTAAATAACATAAATTAAATACACACGTTGCAACGTAAACATGTATCCTTGATCTATTTCAGCCCATCGTTATCACTAGTTTTTCCTGTACTCAACATTTGCCCAGAGCTAGGCGTTTATATCGCGGTACGGCGGTTTACAGGGACAGACACATCTTCCTCATGACATTATTTGTGACCGGGTTTCGCTTCCTAAGTCGACACATACTTTCTTTAGCATGATTGAGCTGTTTCCTGGTTACCTCTAGATTGTAACAGTATATGTGATTAAAGCATGGGTCAGGTAACTCAGCCGGTACCCACCCTTAACAGCTTATAACAATGGTATAACAGACGCCAGAAGTTAGTGACTCGACAGTAGTTAGTGACAGTATGTAAGCAATGGAAAGTTTTGCGAATGAAAATTCTCCTAGCGGTTAGTGTACGAGAAGGTGGGGATGAAGTAAGGGTAGTAGTCAGAAACAAGTTTAGGGAGAATGGAAATTGTATAGTTGTTGTGAAAGTGTGAGTCAACACATGGCTTGAACCGTCGGGTAAATAGGTTAACAAACACCTTCCAGGACAGGTCAAAGTCATGAAATAAACATCATTATTTTGAAACTCAGAAGAGGTCCAGCTGACCAGAAGTTACTTAGGAGTTACAAATAAGACTGTTTGGACCATCCTAAAACGTAAGAGTTTATTGAAAGTACCAAGATGTCGGCTGTTGTGGTAGTTTGGAGGCGGAAGTCATAGACAGGTAAACTTCGCGACAGTTCCATTAGATGCAGGTATTCCACACGCATATTTATGTTTGGGTATTTAAGCTTCGACACTATAGGTTTTCAGTAGTTAAACACCCCATTTTGAACAGACAAGTAGTTAGACACTTTAGCAGTTAGGAGGAAGACAGACTAGTCTGGAAGAAATGCCGAAGGCAGTCAGTTAGTAATTTTCTGTTTTAGGCAGTTAGTTAGTAATTTTCTGTTTTAGGCAGTTAGTTAGTAATTTTCTGTTTTAGGCAGTCAGTTAGTAATTTTCTGTTTTAGACAGTCAGTTAGTAATTTTCTGTTTTAGGCAGTTAGTAATTTTCTGTTTTGGGCAGTCCGTTAGTGATTTTCTGTTTCAGGCAGTTAGTAATTTTCTGTTTTAGGCAGTTAGTAATTTTCTGTTTTAGGCAGTCAGTAATTTTCTGTTTTAGGCAGTCAGTTAGTAATTTTCTGTTTTAGACAGTCAGTTAGTAGTTTTCTGTTTAAGACAGTCAGTTAGTAATTTTCTGTTTTAGGCAGTTAGTTAGTAATTTTCTGTTTTAGGCAGTTAGTAAGTTTCTGTTTTAGGCAGTCCGTTAGTAATTTTCTGTTTTAGGCAGTCAGTAATTTTCTGTTTTAGGCAGTTAGTTAGTAATTTTCTGTTTTAGGCAGTCAGTTAGTAATTTTCTGTTTTAGGCAGTTAGTTAGTAATTTTCTGTTTTAGGCAGTTAGTTAGTAATTTTCTGTTTTAGGCAGTTAGTTAGACACAGGAGTCAGTCAAGTTTGTAAAGAACAGATAAGAGAGTTAAGTAGTAAGAAGTAGTAAGCCATAGAGTTAGTAGAGTAGTAACAATTAGTTGAGCAGTAGACAGAACCACAACAAGTGAATTAGAACATACAGAGCATTTAGTTGTGAATATGTTTCTAAGTGTGCTTCAAGTTGTGCTTCAGAAAATAAAGTCGTAAGTAAGTTGTGAGAGTTCTTAAATGTTATCTAGAGCCAATCTTAACATATGGATGTGAATCATGGACAATAGGACAACAGATAAGAAAATCACTGGAGTCTGTAAAAATGTAGTTTTACAGAAGAATGTTGAGAATATCATGGACAGCTAAGAAGAGTAATGAAAACGTTCTGAAAGAGGCTAAAGCAAAAAGAGAGCTAATTTTCAATATTAGGAAGAAACAATCATCATTTATTGGCCATGTAAGGAGAAGAGAACAGCTGGAATATATTGTAACAACTGGGAAAATTGAAGGACGAAGAGACAGAGGGAAGCAAAGAGAAAAGATATCAGACAGCTAAAGAGAATGGCTTGGCAGAAAGTCAACAACAGAAATTATAAATAACTGTCGTGATAGAAAGTTGTGAAGAGACATGATCACCTACGCCAGCAGGCCCGGTACTTGATGATGATGAAGTTTTGAGAGAGGTTAATGTTTACAATATACACTTATGGATATTTCATAACAACCGCTGTTAACCTCTGAGATGTCCAGAATTAAAAAGAGTAATTCTAAGATAAATGTTTCCACTATTATGTATCACGTGCCAAGTTAAAGATCAATAACTTGATTATGTATTATGAGAATAGTCTGTGATTATTAATGTTGTTGACTATAAATGTGCTGCGATGTGATGACTCTAAATATAAAGTCTAAGATAAACCAGAAAGACAGATAACATCTCAAAACTATTACATTGATAACAAAGTTATGTTTTTATTCATCCTTATTTTGGCGTAAGATGACTGCTTACTGACACCTCTCATGTCATGTGATGCATGTATCAGATTCTCATTATCATTATCACCAACACCGTCATCATTACCATTATCATGATATTCATTATCATTAATATAATATACAATTATAACATCATCAATCCTAATTCCACCCCCCCCCCCCAAAAAAAAAAAAAAAAAAAAAAAAAACAAAGATAATTGACCATGAAACACATGAAAACCTATCGTTTCTGCATGTTCATACCCAAATGATCATATTTCCCACTACATAGTGTTTTCGCTATTGTTGTTCAAGCCATCGTTTCTGCATGTTCCCAAATGATCATATTTCCCACTACATAGTGTTTTCGCTATTGTTGTTCAAGCCATTGTTTCTGCATGTTCCCAAATGAACATATTTCCCACTACATAGTGTTTTCGCTATTGTTGTTCAAGCCATCGTTTCTGCATGCACCCAAATGAACATATTTCCCACTACATAGTGTTTTCGCTATTGTTGTTCAAGCCATTGTCAAGTGTCCTAAATGCTAAAGATACATTCCTAACTCTTACACATATTACCTACCCTTGTTTCCCCATCAACATATATTTACCGCATCCTTGTCTTCGATGTCCCCTTACTTTATACCTCGATCATCCATTATAATGGTGTATTTGCCTCACCCCCCCCCCTAGTTATTTTTAAATCAATTTTTCCGCTCCTCCGTCTCCACCATGGTCCTTCTTCAGTTAACGGAACTATTTCTCACTATTAACTCCCTGGAATTTAACGCAAAATTTATTACCAAATTAGCGGATTAGCTATGGGTAACTAGATTCGTTCTAGCTACTCTCTTCTGTTTACGGGGCATCTAGGTAACTTCGCTTCATACGATATTTCGACTCCATAAATACATCACCGATACACAAGCGATGGCTTTGATGTCTCAAATTTATCGCAAAATGTTATCATTAGATTCTTAGACATCTTTGGCAATTTTCATCCATCTATTAAAATCACATAAACTGTTTCCGCTTCCTCTGTTTCATTTTTAGACACCACTGTTTCTGTTTATCCCTCCGGTCTTCATACATCCATTTGTATTATCCCACAGATACTTATTGCTGCCTCATTTAGACCTCCTATCACTCTCTTTCCTGCAGTGATGCTGTCCCTTTCACGCAGGTTCTACAACTTTGTTGCATTGTGACGAGAGTTGATGACTTCTTACATCAAGATCGTTTAATGTTACATTTATTTCTAAATTTGATTGTACCCTGAACACTTCCTCCAGGTCACCTTCCAACGGCTTCTTCCTGTTGCCCGTGCTCTCATCCCGTCGTCCTACGCCTCTTCTGTTCTCATTCTCACCCGTACACTAACAATCTAGCTGTACTCAGATCCATGAAACACTATTTATCAATTCTCCGCTTTATCCTACCACAGGGTTTCTATTTTCTGATTCTACTTGCGCTGCATATAAGCTTGAAAGAGATCTTGTTGTTTCGTTGTCGCCTTAAGAGATTTAACTATCACCACTGTGGAACACTTCCATGCAGTTGCTTAGTTTGTAAGACATGCACGTATGCGCTTGAAATTGAACAAGTTGCTTTCCTTATTGAGAATTTCCATTTTAGGGTGAGGATCACCCGCGTTTTGAGTAACATTTTATATAATATCATAAGTCAACGCTGCCAGAAGATCTCTATTGGTGAAACTGGTATATTTTTATGTAGGGAACAGGCAAATAATTACAATGCTGCAGTAAAGCTGGTAGCAATGAGCCAGTGGTGGGGCGTGCTAAACACTCCAAGGTACGGTGACAGCTTTACAAGGAAGGAACACAACACAATACTGACGTTTCGGCCTGTGGCCTTCTTCAGAATACAGGGACAACGACAACAAACGATGAAGCACAATTATCTATAACTACATGTTAGATGATCAGGTGAATGGAGAGGTGGACAGAAAAGAAGGAAGTAGAATGTTGAAATAAGAAAGGAGGCTACATGAGGGGAGGTAGGATGAGTGTCGAGATGTGTAAAATAGAAAGATTATAAAAATTAGAAAGAGCTAAAGATGTCAATAGTAAAAAGTGAATAATGTATAGTAAAACGTATGTGAAAATCACTTAGCTCAAACAACTTGTCTGTCCGCCGTGAAGGAATCGAGTGAATGCCTATATGTATGACACTGGCCGGAGAACATCACGTGACGAAAGAACGCGATGAAGAAACCGTGGGAAAACAATTTAGAGTGTAGGAGGGGGTTTATAGGGGGGAGAAAAATGGCGGGTCAGCCAGACTAGTGTGAAAACACCGGTCGAAATAAATAGAAACCAAAACATTAGGTCAGGTAAGGCATGTCTGCGAGTAGTCATAGAGCAAAAGAAGGAGAAGATAATCGGCCTCATAAAAGGACTAGGGCCTTACAGGAGGGATAATAGCAACTTTTTACTATTGACATCACTAGTTCTTCCTCATTTTTCTATTTTACACATCTCGACACTCATCCTTCCTCCCCTCATGTAGTCTCCTTTCTTATTTAAACATCCAACTTCCTTCTTTTCTGTCCACCTCTCCATTCACCTGATCATCTAACATGTAGTTATAGATAATTGTGCTTCATCGTTTGTTGTCGTTGTCCCTATATTCTGAAGAAGGCCACAGGCCGAAACGTCAGTATTGTGTTAGGCCGTCCTTATAAAGCTGTCACCATACCTTGGAGTGTTTAACACTCCCCTCCACTGGCCCCTATACGTTTATGTGACCGTTTTCGAAATGATTATATATATATATATAATTTATATTATTATAATATAGTTTTGTTAGAGGTAAAGGTACGAGCAATGCCATTTCATCATAAGATCTTTAGTTAAAAGAGCCATAGAGGTGAGAACAGATCTATACCTCTTTTATAGATTACACCAAAGCATTTGACAAAGTAAAGCACCAAGAAATAATCACAATTTTAGAAAGCATCAACGTAGGCAGCAAAGATCTAAGAATAATAAAGACATGTACTGGCAATAAATAGCGGTCATAAGAACTGGAAACCAATTGGGTATGTTTCAACAAATAAAACAGTGTGTTAGGCAAGGTTGTGTGCTGTCACCATATGTGTGTATAGTGAGATTATTTTAAGATCCATAAGGGGCATGCCTCAAATAACAATCGGAGGTCATAATATAAATAATCTAAGGTATGCTGATGATACAGTCTTAATCGCTAAGAGTGAAAATGAATTACAAGAAATGTTGGACATTATAGTGAAATATAGCAAAAATAAAGGACTCAGCCTTAATAGCAAAAAGACAGAAGTAATGGTAACAACAAAGAAAATGACATTATCTCAGTGCAAAATAAAAACAAGTGGAACAATATTAAAAAAGGTACATAAATTTAAATATTTGGGAACTTTGTTAACCTCAGACGGAAGATGTACAAAAGAGGTGAGATACAGAATGGCCCAGGCAAAAGCAGCTTTCCACAAAAATGAGGAAGATACTATGCAATCCATTTTTGACAATAGAAATAAGAAAAAGAATTCTTAAATATTATGTAGAGCTAGTCTTAACATATGGATGTGAGTCATGGACAATAGGACAACAGACAAGAAAATCACTGGAGTCTGTAGAAATGTGGTTTTACAGAAGAATGTCGAGAATACCATGGACAGAAAAAAAGAGTAATGAAAACGTTCTGAATGAGGCCAAAGCAAAAAGAGAGCTAATTTCCAATATTAGGAGGAAACAATCATCATTTTTTGGCCATGTAATGAGAAGAGAGCAGCTGGAATATATTTTAACAACTTGGAAAATTGAAGGGCTAAGAGATAGAGGGAAGTAAAGAGAAAAGATACCAGACAGCTAAAGAGAATGGCTTGGCAGAAGGTCAGCTATGGAAATGATAAACAACTGTCGAGATCGAAAGTTGTACAGAGACATGATTACCTACGCCATCAAGCATGGTATTTGATGATGATGATACATATATATATATATATATATATATAGATATACACACATGTGATTCAGGTACGTCCGTGGTAGTCCATTTCACATCTCCGGACCATTGTGGTAATGTAAACAAACGTGTTTGTGGTATGATATCCTGCATCTCTGATGAGCGCAGTCGTTCCACTTAGGAAAACTAAAATTTAATTTTTATTAAAATGTTCATATTTTACATGCACGGATTTAGCACCGCTTGTCTTTCTTATCATTCTTGTCTATCCTGTCTTTCGACTCTTGTTGGTGCATATGCCGTCTCATTTTGTGTGCATTTCCATAAGTTGTTATATTTCTCTACTGATATTTCTTCATATTTTTAAGGTTTTGTATTTTGCCTGCTTTTGTCCCTGTTGAATGCCTTCCGTAACGTTGGCTTTTTGTTTTGTCTTGTCTTGTTGGCAACACTGTAATATCCTATATCATTGTTCTTGAAGAAAGAAAGAAAGAAAGAAAGAAAGAAAGAAAGAAAGAAAGAAAGAAAGAAAGAAAGAATACGTTAATGATGAATATAACGAATATAGTACCCCATTTCAAACACAGTGTGATGATGAATTTCAGGGTCTTGGGATTTAACAGAGCAATGCCGACAGTGGGGCGGAAGCTGAACATTACAAGAGATCTAGCCTCATTTTTGTCTAACAAGACTTTCGTGGATTTTGTGTACACGTCATCAGGTACGTCATATACCGACATAACCACATTTCACACCAATATATAGACTCAATGAAATAGTCTTTTCTAATTGCGTTTGAATCTAGATTAATCCTTTTTGAAAGCAACAACATGATAGATTTTTCTCAATCTGTCCTAGTCATCTGCCTAGGATGTGGCTAGACTTTCCTGTCGCTAAGCTTTACTGAGCCAACTTTAACGTTAAATAGAATTTCAAAATTGAGCGGTAAGTAAAGACACTATTTTTTCAGGGTTAAATCTCTTAATTTTAATTTACCTTTATATTGTAAATAGGAGGCGAAGGCGCACCTCCTAGCACCAGAGCTGGAAGTTGTCAGCGACTCATAGCTGATGGCTTACGCCAGGATCGGTGAACCAAAACCATCCAGACCCTGCTCCACCTCTCCGCGGTGCCTCCAGTAACAGACTAACCTGTCTAGTCTGGCCAAGCGAGCAGGGATCGAAGAGGGAAGACAACCCGGTACTCAAAAATGTCGTGCTGAAGTCGGATGTGTTGGGCCGAAAGGCGCAAATATCACAGTGTTACACTGCAAACTACAACACAACGCAGACACGTCCACTTAACGTCCTTTTAAGGGCGGATGACGAAGAGGAAGTCTACAGTCTACGAATACTCTAGAATACTTTAGTCATCGGGCGAACGCAACCAACCATATTGTAAATAATGCTACTTTTATTATTATTAGTATTATTATTATTACCCTCATCACAATAGTAGGGTCAAGCAGTGTGGTGTAACGTTCACTACTACAAGGTATGGTGACAGCTCTACAAAAGAGGGAACACAACAAAATACTGACATTTCTGTCTACCTGCGACCTTCCTCAGAGAACGAGAGCAACACAAACGAACAACGAAATAAAGTAAACTCTATTACATTCAGGATGGCCATGACAGGTAAATCAAGGAGAAATAAAATTATCACAATAGTAGCTTGGCACCTGCGTCTCAAATGCCACCTGTCAAATTAGCATCAATATATTAAAACGTTAGACAGCGCTGTTTTAATGTATAGAATATTATTCTCCACAATATATACTATGAACCAGGTCGTATAAATTTAAACAAATATAAAATATCATCATCATCATCATGTGCCATACAGGTTGGCGTAGACGATCATGTCTTTCCACATCCTTCTATCCATCGTGCATCATATTAATTCATTCTGTTGTTGACTGTTTTCCACGCCATGATACCAAGATATCCAGTATTTTCTCTCTTTTTCGTCCGCGATCTCTCTTTCCCTGAATTTTGCCAGTTGTAACCAAGTATTTAAACTTTCCTCTTCTCATGATGTGCCCGAAAAATATTGATTGCTTCTTTCTGATGTTTCTTAGTAGCTCCCTTTTAGTGTCGGCCTCTGAGAATTTCCTCATTAGTTTTTTAGCTGTCCAGGGAACTTCCAACATTCTTTTGAGAAATCTCATCTCTGTGGCCTCTAATCGTCTTCTCATTTGTTTGCTGACTATCCATGATTTGTTTCCATAGGTCACAATTGTCTCTATATAGCACCGATGAACTCTCTTTCTTACTTCTATTGACACAGATTTGTTGAATAAGATGTTTTTCATTTTCTGAAATGATATTTAGGCCTGAGCTGTTCTGCTTTTTATTTATGTGGTTGATCTTCCGTCTTATTTTATTATTGTGCCCAAGTATTTGACGCGTTGCACTTGTTTCAGATTTGTTCTGTTTATTTTTATGCTGCATGATTGTGATGATTGTTTCTTCGATATGACCATTACTTCTGTTTTCTTACTATTCAGACATAGACAATAAAATATTTAAAAAATAAATAAATAAATACTAACAGGACCGCGAATAGTGCTGCAGAGAACAAGCAAAATAAACACAAAATTGTACCAAGCAGCAAAACTAGTAGAGAGACTCGGAAAACTACGACGTTTTCGGCAACAGCCTTGTTACCTTTTTTGTTACGTGTAATATTAGTTGTCTAAGGAAAATACACGGTATAGTGTTGAACGAATTCAAAACAAACAAGGAAATTAGAGAAATCGCCAATCAACCACTAATATCTTCAGTAATAAAGAAAAGACGATGGTCATATGTTGGACTTCCGTTTCTAAGATGGCGGATCTAGTCCACGTTCTCTCAAACGCTACAGAAAGCGCATTCGATGTCTGATTAATTTCGGTTCTCAATTACACTCCTATGCGTTAAAGTCAAGATGATGATCTACTTATTACATCTGCACCGATAAAACAGTGTCGTACGCCGGCAATATTTCATTTTCGACAAATCAAGTGTTGTGAATGCGACCTTCCATCGTCTAGGCTTATTCTGCGCTTTACGTCACATTGGTGCTGTTCATGACCATTGTTGGATTTGCTTGAAGTTATTTATATGTTCTCATTAATGTAAACTGCTTCGTCAGCCGCAGTTTTATCTCTTTAGGGTATTTGCACCGTGTTCTGTTCTTCGTAGGCTACATTCACTAGAGTAATCAAGAATCTAAAGGGCGCGTCATTGCTGTGCTTGCGACATTGTTATTTGTGCTACGTCATCGTAATGACTTATGGTAAATCCCTAGACCGGCTGTACGCTAATCTTGCGGTCTGTTGTTTGATGTGCGACGGGGATAATCTGACGACTGACTGTGTGTTTATATGTTCGAAATTGAAGTCAACAACGATGGCCTAACATCATCAAGCGCTATACATTTTTAAAGAAATATGACGATCATCACTTTCGGGAGGACGTACAATTCTGGTATATGGTGGATAGGCGGCAGGAACCATTGCACGAAATATGCATGAAAAGCGTTCCTTTTTGCAGTTTCTTCATATTCCAAGTCTATGGGGGACTGGTTGGTCTCGAGGAAAGACGCCGGCCTCGGGACAGAGAGGTTGTGGGTTCAAATCTCGGCTACAACGGTTGGGGTTTTTATTTAATATTTCTCTCTGCGACAACCACCCCTGGTCTCAGCAGCGAGGACCGGCTTGAAACGTCAGTTACTCATCGACGGAAAAAAACGAGTACCTCCGAATTCGGAGTTATCTGCCTGTGCGGCGAGGGACCCCTGTGCACACGGCTGCCAGGGAAAAATGGATTAACACGCAAAATTCAGTTGCTAGTCTCTAGGGACTTCGTCAGAGTTGAAAGCTGACGAATGCAACAACAACAACAACATATGTTGGACATGTGATGAGAAGAGATAATAACCGAATAGCAAAGCAAGCCCTAGTGTGGGAAACAACAGGTAAGAGGAAAAGAGGAATACCCAGAGAGACACTGAGAAGAACACTGATGAGAGAGGCAAGAGCAGCAGGAATCGGTTCCCTCAATGAGATAGAGCTGCTTGCACAGAATAGAGACAAATGGCGAGATCCAACTAACTTTAGAAGAATTGAAAACTGCTAGAATAAAAATGTAGATAAAAGAAGGAGTATGTTGGTCTACGCCCTATGGGCCGGCTACGGCTCGAAAGGTCAATAGATCATCATCATCATCATGTGCCATACCGGTTGGCGTAGGCGATCATGTCCTTTCACACTCTTCTATCTACAGTGGATCGTATCAGTTCTGTTGTTGACTGTTTTCCATGCCATGACACCAAGCTATCCAGTATTTCAATAGATAGATAGATAGAATATTAGTTGTTTTGTTTCTGATGAAGGCTTTTGGCGAAACGTCGTAGTTTGCCTCGTACTTCACTAGTTTAGCTCATTGGTACCGTTTTGTGATTACTTCGAATATAAATTAACCTCGTAGATTACAAGATTCGGTTTCTAGCAATACCACCTTGTCCACTCGCATTTCGCATTTATTATGGGAACTTTAGTCGTTTGTTTATTGTATCTCGACTCATTATAAACTCTTTAAATCGAAATGTTCGCCAACTATGATAGTAGCCATATATATCGTGTAAATATCTGGGGAACTGCTGTCGTTGGAGACTTTAGGTGTAAGGATTTCATGTGTCGTGGACACAATATCATCTATAGATGAACGCGAGGTTCATCAACTAAAGAACGCGCGCTTCATCAAATAAATAGCGAGCGTTTCATCAAAAAAGAGTGCGTGTTTCATCAACTAAAAAGCGCGTATTTCATCAACTAAGGGCACGTGTTTCATCAACTAAAAAGCGCTAGTTTCATGAACTAAGAGCGCGTGTTTCATCAAATAAAGAGCGAGTGTTTCATGAACTAAGAACGCGTGTTTCAACAACTAAGAACGCGTGTTTAATCAATTAAAGAGCTCGTGTTTCATCGACAAAGAGCGCGTCTTTCATCAACTAAGAGAGCGTGTTTCATCAACTAAACAGCGTGTGCTTCATGAATAGGAGAGCGCGTGTTTCACCAACAGAAGTGCGCGTTTCACCAAAAGTAGAGCGCGTGTTTCATGAAATAAGAGCGCGTGTTACACCAACAGAAGAGCGCGCGTTTCACCAATAGGAGAGCTAGTGTTTCACCAACAGAAGAGCGCGCGTATCACCAATAGGAGAGCGCACGTTTCACCAATAGGAGTGCGCGTCTTTCGAAATAAAGTGTAAGGATTTAAACGGAGCTCCCAATAATTTTGTAATTGTTTACGTGTGTGAGTGTGGGTGTTTGCCTGTGTCTACATTCGACAACGTGTCTCTAATAATCGTAGTCTATTTAGCTACCTACCTACCTACCTACCTACCTACCTACCTACCTACCTACCTACCTACCTACCTACCTACCTACCTACCTACCTATCTATCTATCCTATCTATCTATCTATCTATCTATCTATCTATCTATCTATCTATCTATCTATCTATCTATCTATCTATCTATCTATCTATCTATCTATCTATCTATCTATCTATCTATCTATCTATCTATCTATCTATCTATCTATCTATCTATCTATCTATCTATCTATCTATCTATCTATCTATCTATCTATCTATCTATCTATCTATCTATCTATCTGTCTATTGTCTATCTATCTGTCTGTCGATATGTCTATCTAGCGATCTGTGTAGGTCTGTCTGTGTGTCTGTCTGTCTATCAATTGCCCTTATCTTTTCTCTATGAAATCATTTATCGAAGTTGCATTTACGTACTTCTAATAACCAGATAAATAATTTTATTTTCAGTCGGTAACTTGTGTTTCGTTGTGAAATGTTTACAATTTTGCGGTGTGAAATTCCCCATTTGTGGACAGCAAGATATCATATCCGGAGCGGTTACTGCAATTTTTCCCGACAAGAATATTTACAAACGGGCGTCCAGTGCATACCTCTATGCTCACTCCTACAGACTTGGAGGAAAGGTATTTATTGACAATTAATTTATCATGAACAAGACCTCTCTCGTGGCTTGTCTTATTTAGCACCATGCTACAACCCAGTACACACGTCAAGCACAGTTGTTCCACACTTCTAAACTAGCAACACTACCTTGGAGCCAAGCACAGTTTTCCACACTTCTATCCTTGCAACACTAACTTGGTGTCAAGCACAGCTGTTCCACACTTCTATCCAAGCAATACTAACCTGGTGCCAAGCACGGCTGTTCCACGCTTCTATCCTAGCAACACTAACTTGGTACCAAGCAAAGTTGTTCCACACTTCTATCCAAGATGGCGGATCTAGTCCACGTCCTCTCGATCGCTGCAGAAAATGCACCCAAGGTCTGATTAATTTCGGATCTTCATTGCACTTTTCTGCGTAAAAGTCAAAATGATGATATGCTTGATACATCTGTGTCGCTAAGACGAGGTCGTAGGTCGACAACAGTCCGTTTTTGACGAATCAAGTGTTGTGAGTGAGACATTCCACCGTCCAGACTTCATCTGTGCTTTACGTCACATTAGTGCTGTTCAAGACCGTTATTGGGATTCTTTGACGCAAGTTATTTCCACGTTACACATTAATGTAAACTACTTCGTCAGTCGCAGTTTTGTCTCTTTGGGGAAGTTGCTTCGTGTATTGTTCGTCGTAGACTGTTTACACTTGAGTAATCAGACATAAGTCTAAAGGTATCGAGATTATGAGTTTGGCGACATTGTGTCCTACGTCATCGTATTGGTTCCCTAAACCGGTCGTGCGCAAATCTTACGGTCTGCTGTTTGATGTGCAACAAGAATAAATTGACGACTGACTGTGTGTCTATATGTTCGGAATTGGAGTCATCAACGATGGCCTAACATCATCAAGTGCTACGATGATCATCATTTTCGGGAGGACGTGACTTACCGGTATATGGGGATAGGCGGCGGGAACAAATGGAGGCTACGCATGAAATGTGTTCCTTGTTGCAGTTTCCTCATATTACAAGTCGCATGTCTGTGTTAGTCACCTCTAGTGACTCGGGCAGATGGTGCTCGTAAACCTGGGAAGGCCGACCATCTAAGGGCAGAATCCCCCGACAGAAAAGATCAACTGCTGCCTTTCAGGAAGATTGGGGACAATCAAAGGCTAAGGAAAGCAAACCTGAAAAAATGCTGGCTGAAACCGGATGCACTGGGCCACTGGCGCAGAACACAGTGCAACGTATTAACGGGTGTTCAGTCAGAGTGGATCTGACAGACTCTAATTGTGATGTTCTGTCTGTGGGGGCGATCAACACACTTAGCCTGACAGCTGACTTCATATGAGAGTCTGGAATCCTTACTCTGATTGAGTCCTGAACGCAGAGAGAGAGAGAGAGTATCCTTGCAATACTAACCTGGTGCCAAGCACGGCTGTTCCACGCTTCTATCCTAGCAACACTAACTTGGTACCAAGCAAAGTTGTTCCACACTTCTATCCTTGCAACACTAACTTGGTGCCAAGCACAGTTGTTCCACACTTCTATCCTTGCAACACTAACTTGGTGCCAAGCACAGCTGTTCCACACTTCTATCCTTGCAACACTAACTTGGTGCCAAGCACAGCTGTTCCACACTTCTATCCTTGCAACACTAACTTGGTGCCAAGCACAGCTGTTCCACACTTCTATCCTAGCAACACTAACTTGGTGCCAAGCACAGTTGTTCCACACTTCTATCCTAGCAACACTAACTTGGTGCCAAGCACAGTTGTTCCACACTTCTATCCTAGCAACATTACCTTGATGCCAAGCACAGCTGTTCCACACTTCTATACTAGCAACACTAACTTGGTGCCAAGCACAGTCGTTCCACACTTCTATCCTACCTTGGTGCCAAGCACAATTGGTTCGCACTAAGGTTACTATGTTCTTCTGGCTTCAGGTCTGGATAAGCAAAAACTCCATCTAGCCTCCATAGTGTGAGCAATTCCACTACTCTAAAGTCATTGAGAAAAAAGATAGGATCTCATGACTCAATAACTAACCAAGCAACACACGATTTCATCATCACCATCATCATGTGCCATACCGGTTGGCGTAGGCGATTATGTCCTTCCACAATCTTCTATCTACAGTGCATCGTATCAGTTCTGTTGTTGACTGTTTTCCATGCCATGACACCAAGCTATCGAGTATTTTCTCTCTTTGTCGTCCGCGATCTCTCTTTCTTTTATTTTGCCAGTTGTAGCCAAGTATTCCAACTTTCTCATGACGTGCCCGTAAAATGTTGATTTTTTTCTTTCTGATCTTTTTTTAGGAGCTGCCATTTTGTGTTGGCCTCTTTGAGAACTTACTCATTGGTCGTTTTAGCTGTACATGGAACTTTCAACATTCTTCTGAGAAATCCCATCTCTGTGGCCTCCAATCGTATTTTCATTTGTTTGTCTACTGTCCATGATTCGCTTCCATAGGTCATAATTGGTTCTATATAGCACCGATGAACAAACGGTTCACAAACGATTTACCAATACGTATTCCTGAAGTCTGAAATTTAAAGTTAAATATTGAGAAATTTATGTAATTTTGATGACACATGAAACATTTTGAGCTTATATTTTTCATTTAGAAGATGTTTGCTAAACTCACCTTTGTACTTTACATATTGCATAATATGTCAAGAGAACAAAGGATGTTCTATATGGCCAAAGTAAAAGAAATAATTACTGCTAATACCAGGAGAATTTAAAAAAAATATGATATGTGTGTTCGTATAATGAGAGGGGAGCAATATGAATATTTCATGAAAACACGGAAATTAAGAACTGAGGAAAGAAAAGGCAACGAGGAGTGAGAGAAAAGACATGCGGCAGATTAAAAGATTGACTTATTAGAGAGTCATCAATAGTTTGTAAATAGCTATAGAGACACAAAGTTGTGGAGAGTCATGATCACCTACGTCAGTTGACACTGTACGTGACGATAATGATTAATATTCGTAAGCGTTTTTACTGTTGTGCTGTTTAATTGATTAGTGATGATGATAAAACATAAATATCGGGTTCATTGTCTGCATAAATATAATTGTATGGGACAGATATAGGGAAATAATGACTGCATGGGACACGTTCAGAGTAGCCGCGGTAGATTTGATTGGAAAGTAACTGTTTGGGGCAAAATTTGATAGATTGATTAGATATGTTGTTGTTGTTGTTGTTGTTGTTGTTGTTGTTGTTGTTGCGTTCGCCAGCTCTCAACTCTGACGAAGTCCCTAGATACTAGCAACTGAGCTCTGCGCGTTAATCCATTTTTCCATGGCAGCCGTGTGCAGTGGTCCCTCGCCGCACTGGATTAGATATGATAATGAAAGGCGACAATTTAGAACACGGTTTGAGAGAGATACGGCATACAGTGAACAAAAACACGAGGACTTAATAATTCCCCGGTAGCCATATTACACATGCACTGCATCAGCTGGTATCTATACATGGATTCTCTTGGCAGATGAAGTTACAAACAAAGAAGTGATCTTTTGTGCTAAGATTACAACAGAACAATGTTCAAGATAGATTTAATGTAGCTGGATTATCTGTGCCGAAGGAGGAAGAGACTGATTCCAGAGTACATTTTATATTGAAACAACAGACACACCGGAAGACTGTTTCAGCCATCACAATAGGTGTCTGTAAATGGGACACAAAGAAGCTTTGCTTAAACACCAATACCTAGAAAGAGTTTCTTAGCAGGGGAACGATCCAGTAAAAGATGGCTATGTGAGCTTAAGGTGAGAAATCATTTAAATTATTTTCAGGCACGAATGAGGAAACCGAAGCCAAAGATAACATCCTGACACGGGTACTTAACTCATTATCTACGAAAACTGACAGGATGTCAACATTATTTGCGTGCCTTATTCTGTATCGTAGCGCTCATTGAAAACGCACATGGCAAGACAAGTGTTGAGTTCCTAATATGCTTTTGTTTATAATATAAATACTCTTTAAAAAAAAATGTATGCCTCATAAAATGTTGCTCCCGGGTCGACCACTCCTCAAGTCTCCCCACGTACTATACTGGTGACCTGTATTTGATCAGTATTTTGAACATGGAAATCAGCTACCAACTGTCTCCGTTTTTGAAATAACAAAACATCACATTAACAGCAAAGAAACAAATGACAACATTTTTATAGTAATCTTATGTTGTCAATGTCAAAAATGGCCATTGAACAAAACCCATACACAGAAGATGACAACCTGCGAAACGAGGTGCTTGAGAAAGATAACAAGCAAAACAAATATAATGTCCGATGTGAAAATAAGTGAATAGACCAGAATTAAATCGTGGCCTTGAATCTTCTTTTCTTCTGCTTCGTCTGCTCCTTTCCTTCCTCATTTACCATGTCATGATCGAAGGGAGATATAATTTGTGGTCTTTTGCTTTTCTGTTGGCTTCTGCCGCTGTTATGTTTCCTAGCGTCTCTAATTTGCTATCCATCCATCTTTTTCACGGTCGGCCCTTGAGTCTGGTGTTCTCGCAACGTTTATTAAAGGGTCATTTTGTGTTTTGGTATTTCTATCTGTCCCTTGACCAAAAACATTTAATCTGTTTTTTCTTTATGTATTCTATGGTGGGAATTATTGCTAGCTTTTTCCCTCGGTTTTTCATTTCTGCACTATCAATCAAGCCTGTCATTCATCTACAATATTAATCTCGGTAGTGATTATCTTATTGTTATATGGTCCGGGGTCATTGATAGCACAGCGTTGTAATAAAGATTGTGTTGTAGAGTGCCCATTTTGCCTCTAGAGTTATTTCCTTGTTGGACAATAATGGCGATAGCTGTCCGATGGTTTGACAAGATCTGTAACATATTGTTTCTATTTCTGCTTCATGTGAATTGTCGTTTTGTCACTAGACTTCCTAGGTATTTTGTATCTTCCACATCTTTAAATTGTCTGTCATCTATCGTTGTGTTGATGACTCTTCTCTTTCTGGACATTTGATGTACGATTTCTCATAATCAATACCTGTACAAGATACTTCTGCCAGACTATCACAGCATCGTTCGTACGAAGGCTCTCAGTAATGTTCTCTGCATCCCAGGTTTTGTCTTCCAGCACACCCCTTGTGTTCCTTTCAATTGCCCCCAAAATATTGTCTCTGCAATCTCATTGTTGTTCATTCTGCTGCTATATTCCAAGCGTCAGTTCTGGGTTCTGGGGTCTGTCCGTCCGTCTGTCTATCTGTCTGTCTGCCTGCCTGTCCGTCTGTTTATCTGTCCATCTGTCTATGTATGTATATATATATATATATATTTTCTATGTCATCCGACGAACTTTCCTCTTGAATGTCAGATTTTGGACAACACGACCACTATATATCGCCACACAAAACCGGTTCTGTGCGAGCTAGTTAATCTCCGTCAAGGAAATATTGCCCGCTGTCGTCGCTTCCCGCTTCCTAGTTATTTTTAGTGTTTCTCCTGGTAGGCCATTTTTTTTTATAGATTTTACCCTCTACCTTTACTATTAGCAAAATAAAATAAAAATAAAAAAAACCCCAAAACACTATTTCTATGTTTTATGTCTCTTCATTCTTCTCTGCAGGCTATATGGGAGTTGAATGGCACATTTTGTGACGATGTTTTCAAAAAGAAACATACGCTCCACGAAATCTTGGAATTCGCGGACATCTCAGTTTTTGACTTTCTGATTGGTTAGTAAAATTATTTATTTAAAATAATGAAAAAAGAAAATTATAGACCTCCGGTCAATATTGCGGATATGAGGCACGAACCGTTGAGACTGTCTGAAAAGTGTTCCTTTTTGCAGTTTCCTCATATTCCAAGTCCGGCTCTGCTGCCGGAGCTACTGAGTTTAGTGCTCTGTGCACACCGTGAGCTGTGTTTTTCATCCGGATTGTGTTTCGATATACAGATTGCTTACGATGAATGATTATATCGTTTGACGAAGAACAGTTCGGCTGCGTTCATTTTCGGTGCGGATAATCCGCACGTCTTTTGGTGTGGGCTGTGTCTGCTATGATGGTGACTGCAGCTGCCTTTCTTTGTTTGGATTTCTCAATGAGATATGTTAATTCGGATGATTCTACTGACACGGGCATGTGGCCATTGAGTAATTATGGATTTTCATTCGTTTACAGTGATACCGGGACCTTCGACTAACGATAACTATAGTAAAATTATATTTGGAATAAAACAGAAGAAAAACATGAAGTCTCTAGAAGTGGAAGCCACTATAGCTCAGGTTAGTGAACTGGACTACAAGGGGCAAGAGATCGGGTTCGGTCCTGATCGACGGTTCCAGTTCACCCAGCCTTAAATTGGTACCGGATTTTTTTCTGGGAAAGTAAAGCGCCACGGGCGTAATAGCGACCACATAACCCTAAAAATCATATGCTGAAAGTCTTTAACAATTATGATTACCAACACCATATACCCTAAACGTCACTTAGCCTGACATATACTTAAACTTTTTTACTATAGAAGTGAGAATTTATAATGTGACGTAAATATTTATTTCTTCATACAATGAGTTATTGAATGAAATTATCAAGCAAACTTACAAGAAAAATTATTGAAAAAGTACCTACGCTGAGGCATATATATATATATTGCGTTTGCCAGCTTTGACCTCTGACGAAGTCCCTAGAGATTAGAATTTTGCGTGTTAATCCGTTTTTCCCTGGCAGTTGTGTGCACGCAGATTTTTTTTCCCTTCCATGAGTAATTGAGGCTTCAAGCTGGGCCTCGCTGCTGAGACCAGGGGTGGTTACCACAGAGTGAAATCATAAATAAAAATCCCAACTGGTGCAGCCGGGATTTGAACCCGCAACCTCTCTGTCTCGAGACTGGCGTCTTGCCTTGAGACCAACCAGCCCCTCATGGGCGTATATTTTATCATTATTCTTATTTTATAATTCTTATCTTGTAATTCTTATTTTATAATACTTATCCTGTAATTGTTATTAGAATTATATTCTTGAAATTGTTATTTTATAATTATATTCTTGAAATTGTTATCTTATAATTCTTGTTCTTCTCCTTCTTCAGCGCATAACCTTAAACGTCATTGGGTCACCACTGACAAACTTAACTAAGCTTTTCCTTTTCTCTCTACCTTCAGTCGTTCTTTGGAACCCTTCAAAGTTGAGGTCTGTCCGTTCTTTGATCTTTTCTTCTCATCTCTTTCTCTGCATCCTTCTCGCTCCTTTCACAGTTCCTTACAAAATGATGTTTGTTAGGCCAGACGATCAATATAAGAGACCAAACTCTCTCTCTCTCTCTCTCTCTCTCTCTCTCTCTCTCTCTCTCTCTTTCCCTCTCTCTCTGCGATCAGGACTCAATCAGAGTAGGATTCCAGACTCTCACATCAAGTCAGCTGTCAGGTTAAGTGTGATGATCGCCCTCACAGACAGAACATCACAATTAGTGTGCCAGATCCATTCTGATTGAACACCCGTTAAAACGTTGCACTGTATTCTGCGCCAGTGGCCCAGTGCATCATATTTCAGCCAGCATTTTATTCAGGTTTGCTTTCCTTAGCCTTTTATTGTCCCCAATCTTCCTGCAAGGGTGCAGATTGTCTTTTCTGTAGGGGGATTCTGCCCTTAGTTGGTCGGCCCTCCCAGGTTTACGAGCACCATCTGCCCGAGTCACTAGAGGTGACTAACACAGACATGCACACACAAAGATATGACACATGACTAACATAGACTTGCACACAAAGATATGAGATATGACTGTCATAGATATGCACACATAAGGATATGAGATGGGACAAACACATACATGCACACACAAAGATATGAGATATGACTAACATAAACATGCACACAAAGATATGAGATATCACTAACCCAGACATGCACACACAAAGATATGACACATGACTAACACAGATACACACCAAGATATGAGATATGGCTAGCACACACACACACACAAGCTAAGATATGAGCCATGTCTAGCACAGAAACACATTAAGATATGCGCCATGGCTAGCACGGAAATACACTAAGATATGAGCCATGTCTAGCACAGAAACACATTAAGATATGCGCCATGGCTAGCACAGAAACACACTAAGATATGAGCCATGTCTAGCACAGAAACACATTAAGATATGCGCCATGGCTAGCACGGAAATACACCAAGTATGAACCATGGCCAGCACATACACCCACTAAGATATCAGCCATGCTATCGCAGACACCCGCTGAGATATGAGCTACGACTAGCACGGATATACACTGAGAATTGAGCCATGTTAAGATAAGAGGCCAAACTATTTTATTTGTAATTATTATCTCGTAATTATTATCTTGTAATGCTTCACTCCTAATTCGTATCTCGTATTTATTATTTCGTGATTCTTATCGTGTAATATTTGTACTTATAATTCAAATCTTGTAACTAGTATGTTGTAATTGTTAACTTTGTCTTCTGACATACAGACAATCGTGACAGACATTGGTATGAACGCTTTCGTGATTTGGGACATAACAGTTTTCTTCTGATGTTTGACAATGGCAGAGGGTGAGTTTGTCTTTTTTTCCAAAAGGAGGTATAGTGTTTCGAATGAGACGTGGAAGAATGGGACATATATAAGTAGGTAACCTTCCTTATTCTGCCACTAATACCTATCCGCTGAGTTATTTATGATTAAAACCAGCCTTATGTTTAATTTAATGGTTTGTTGATTGTGCAATGATCATGCAGCTTGTGGTGGGAATGAACTTAAACGCACTTGGATAACATATTTTGGTCATGTAAAAGGACATAAAGATCATATGAAAATAGTTATGGAGAAAGTAGTTCAATTAAAAACGAGAGAGAGAGAGAGAGAGAGAGAGAGAGAGAGAGAGAGAGAGCGAGAAAGAGAAAGAGAAAGAAAAAGAGAGGGAGCAATAGGAATATCGACAAAGGTTATTGAGTTATTTGCGTGTCATCATCATTGCACTGCGAACATGTGTATGGGTGCTCAGATCCCCTCCTCAGCAAGTCTTGCAGTGTCCAGCGACTGATTCCAGTTCTGTTTTGGCTAATACGTCTTCTTACACGCCCATTATGTTTCTAGTTTCTGGCTGTGCCCATCTTAACTCCGATCTCTTTCATCCGAAGGAGTGACGTGGGTTCATGGATGTCAGAAGTCTTGTGTCATTCCCACATCTGAGAGGCCATTGATGATGTCCGCCCGATCCATTGGTTGACCGTCCTCAACAATAGCGCAGCTAGCCAACCTGTCCGCTCTTTAATTTCCCCGTACTCCCGCATGTCCTTGGACGTAGACAAAGGTACCCTTACGTATTTCTACAAGAAGGTTGTTGCAGTTGACATAGACGCGCTGTCATTTATTTGAGGGCGCACCCAGGATATACTGCGCAGGTGAGAGAAGATTAAAGAGAAACTGTCAAGACAGCCACGATCTATCAAAGAAAGCTAGACGATTGACCTTTTGAATCCAAACATATATTGCATTTCCTATGATAAACAGCCTATGGGATTTTTACCCGCCTTAGTCTGGGATCACAAGGACTACCAGTTTAATGTTGAACATACATTACTGTCCATGATGTGACATCAGTGTGGAACATGAGTTAATGGTTATAATGTAACATAAATTTGGGACATGGGTTAGTGGTTATAATGTAACATCAATTTGGGACATGAGTTAGTGGTTATAATGTAACATCAATTTGGGACATGAGTTAGTGGTTATAATGTAACATCAATTTGGGACATGAGTTAGTGGTTATAATGTAACATCAATTTGGAACATGAGTTAATGACTATGATATGACATCAATGTGGGACATGGGTTAATGGCTATGGTGTGACATCAATATGAGACATGAGTTAGTTACTATGATGTGACATCAATGTGGGACATGGCTTAATGACTATAATGTGACATCAATTTGGGACATGAGTTAATGACTATGATATGACATCAATGTGGGACATGGGTTAATGGCTATGGTGTGACATCAATAGGAGACATGAGTTAGTTACTATGATATGACATCAATGTGGGACATGAGTTAATGACTATAATGTGACATCAATGTTGGACATGAGTTAATGACTATAATGTGACATCAATGTGGGACATGAGTTAATGACTATAATGTGACATCAATGTGGGACATGAGTTAATGACTATAATGTGACATCAATGTTGGACATGAGTTAATGACTATAATGTGACATCAATGTTGGGACATGAGTTAATGACTATAATGTGACATCAATGTTGGGCATGAGTTAGTGGTTACGATTTGCTGGAAGTTACTGCAGGTAAAACAACTTTCACTGCGTTCGTCATCCTCCACCACTTCAGAAGGTTACAAATGTCTTAAGCAACAAATATGTGTCAATAGAAGTAAGAAAGAGAGTTCATCGGTGCTATATAGGACCAATTCTGACATATGGAAGCGAATCAAGGACAGTAGACAAATAAATGAAAAGACGATTAGAGGTCACAGAGATGGGATTTCTCAGAAGAATGTTGAAAGTTCCCTGGACAGATAGAAAGACCAATGAGGAAGTTCTCAAAGAGGTCAATACAAAAGGGAACTCCTAAAAAAGATCAGAAAGAAACAATCAACATTTTTCGGACACATCATGAGAAGAGGAAAGTTGGAATACTTGGTTGCAACTTGCAAAATAAAAGGAAAGAGAGATCGCGGACGACAAAGAGAGAAAATACTGGATAGCTTGGTGTCAAGGCATGGAAAACTGTCAACAACAGAACTGATACGATGCACTGTAGATAGAAGGTTGTGGAAGGACATGATCGCCTACGCCAACCTGTATGGCACATGATAATGATGATAAGATTAGAAGTAATGAATAAAAGAAAACAATGAAATTATGATTCCATGATCAACAATAACAATAAAAGTGTACTTTAATCATTACAAATTAAAAAAAAATTACCATCATGATCATCATTAAGTGCCGTCTCCGCATCGAAGGTTGGCTACCATGGAGCGCCATTCCACTCTGTCTCTAGCTTTGACGGTGCAGATTGTCATAGGTTGATTTGTCCATATTTTGATGTTACTCGTCCATGATAGTCTTCTGCCTCTTTTACTTTCCATTCCAATATTACTTTTACAAGGCTGTTGTGTCTTTTAACATGCCCCCAAAATTTCATTTGTCTTGTAACACACATAGTGTCATAATAAACACTAACAATAAAAGTGTGCTTTCCTAATTAACAAGAACAATTAATAAAAGTGTGTTTTCATGATTAAGAACAAAAATGAAAGTGTGGTTTCATGATTGACAATACAAATAAAAGTGCGCTTTCATGATTGACAATAAAAATAAAAGTGCTTTTTCATGATTTCCAATAGAAATAAAAGTGTGCTTTCATGATTGACAACAACAAAAAAGTGTGATTTCATGATTGATATTAAAAATAAAAGTGCGCTTTCATGATTGCCAATAAAAATAAAAGTGCACTTTCATGATTGACAATAAAAATAAAAGTGCGCTTAATAACAATACCTAGTATGCTTTCAGGATTAACAATAACAATGCATTTGTGCTTTAATGATTGACAAAAACAATACAAATGTGCTTTCATGATTGACAATAAAAATACAAATGTGTTTTCATGATTGACAATAACAATACAAATGTGCTTTCATGATTGACAATAACAATGCATTTGTGCTTTAATAATTGACAATAACAATACAAGTGTGCTATCATGATTGATAATAACAATAAGAATGTGCTTTCATGATTGACAATAACAATACAAATGTGCTTTCATGATTGATAATAACAATAAGAATGTGCTTTCATGATTGACAATAACAATACAAATGTGCTTTCATGATTGACAATAACAATACAAGTGTGCTTTCATGATTGACAATAACAATACAAATGGGCTTTCATGATTGACAATAACAATAGGAATGTGCTTTCATGATTGACAATAACAATACAAATGTGCTTTCATGATTGACAATAACAATACAAATGTGCTTTCATGATTAACAATAACAATACAAATGTGCTTTCATGATTGACAATAACAATACAAATGTGCTTTCATGATTGACAATAACAATGCAAGTGTACTTTCACGATCACCACCGAAAGTGAAGTGTGGTTTCATGACTAACAACAATAACACAATATTCTTCTGAGATTGTTTTAGACACAGTTGTAATCATTATCGTTTCTTTTTACATGTATGAAATAAGTATTTATCCGTCTTAATATATTCTATTCCCAGATATGGTAATTCAAGGAAAGACTGTATGACATGTCTGGCACAACTACGGCAGTGTTGCCAGATAAGATTATCTACTCTGGCCAAATTATTAAAACTTTACCAAGGTCCAGACCGTCTCAGTCAGGTTATGAGAACAGCCTTGAACTCTGACCCCTTGTCGCCGATTCTATCAGAAGCTCACCTGGAAGCTTTAGACCGGCGGATTGGAAAAGTGATCAAAGCAGTCAGTGGATGTATCAACAACGGCAGGTCTTGGGGGGATGTTGTCATAGATGATATTGGTCCTGTTTTGTGACATCTTTAAATGTTGAATCATTGCAAAAAGTATCCAATATTGGTATTTTATTTTTTACAATTATTTATTGGTATGGATGGGCGATTTACGAGTTTGGCATCCCAAATTATTTCTGCTCGGAGTAATGTTCCCTTGTACTTTATTCAGTGGCTCTGGAACTTGTTATTAGAAAACCCCAGGGTTAGGTTTAAGGTTTGGATTAGCCTACTACTAACACTGAACCTAACACTGAACCTTGTTGAGAAAAATATAATTAATGACACAAAAACTAGAAACAATTGATAATTCAAGTATGTCTGGTCATATGTAATTCAAGTATGTCCGGTCAGTGAGGGAAGATCACTCGTTTAGCAAAAATAATTTGGGACTTTGAACTTGCAACTTACCAATGGATGCATTTTTTAACAATTATTATCTTTACGACACATATTACCATTACTGTTATATGTTGGGGGGGGGGGGGAGAGGACTCACGACAGGATCAGAGGGATAAAGGCCGTTTGGTCAAAGCAGTCGCCACAGTCAGGTGGCTTCCGCCCTTAGTTCCCCCAGGCCACAGGGGTAAATTCGACATGCTAGTTACCGACATTGTCCCATGAAGCTCCAGCAGTCGCAGCCTGTTCGCCATTCAGATTCGCCTTATAGTCCAGTTGGGTTCACTTTCCCCACAAGGCATGAATAAATCGTACTCATAAACATAGTGTGGCTGTAGTGTACATTTGATTATCATGCGCATACACATTTCTCTTTGTATATGCGTCTCTCTTTCTCTCTCTCTTTCTCTCTCTCTCTCTATATATATATGTATATATGTATATATATATATATATATATATATATATATATATATATACCTTCCAGGCATGTTGTAAGAGGCGACTAAGGAAGTTGATTGATGGCTTGAATGCTGTCACTATAAAAAAAGTATTGTTATGGAAACAGAGCCATAGATTTTAGAAGCAGCGATCTCTGCAATGTTTCATTTTGGCACGCAAGGTTTCTGTTTTTGTGATTGTGGTTCTGCCCTAGGTGCCGTCTTTGGCTCGAAAGAAAAAAAAATATATATATATATATATACAGTAAAGTCTCGATTATCCGGAATGCTCGGGGAAGAACCCATTCTGGATAATTGAATTTTTCTGGATAATCGAGAGTAAGAAAACCAAACTCAAAATTTATGAAAAAACATGATTGAAAAATTGCAATGCTCAGAAATATTTAAATTCGTGTGACATTCACTAGCTTTCTCTATCAACATGGGTCCTGATATTGGCATTCCTTTTCTTCTGCTTTCTAAAAACCACACATAAAGGACGTCGTCGAGTTTTTCAAATTTTGGCCGTTTCATACTTCGTCTCTGGTGTATATTGTTGCTGCTTTCAGACTCCGACGCAAACTTAAACAACTCATCTTTTTGATTTCGTATGTCATATAATGTTGAAGAGGCTATGCCAAATTCAGTCATCAAAACGTTGCGATTAACGCCTTTTTCAAGTCTACTAGCGATTTCAATCTTCTGGTTCAGTGTCAATACAGTTCGCTTGCGTTTACCTTTGCGGGAAATTGAGGTGTGGTTTGCACTCGCAGAGGCCATTATTTAACACAAAAATGTATTCCGTTAAAAAGTATGCACACATGCGTTTATAGCATATCATGTATAATTTATACTGATGGAACGAATTTCAGCTTGCATAAATGTCTGAGACAAACTAACGTCAAACTCTGTATCTTACTCTTTTTGAATTTCCAGACGGTAATTTTTGAACCCCTCCCCCTTTCTTCTCACCATCTCTATGTCACTGCACGCCGGCTGCTCAACCTTTGATTTATAATCATCAAAGTTATGGGCTCTTCAATTTTCACAAACAATACGTCTGCTTCTAATGTTCGGTCAGACTGTCAAACGCCATATTTTTGACAAATTCATGACCAACTTTAGATCTAAAGCAGACTATGAGAAAATTAAGCAAATTTGTAAAATCATGTAGATAAGTGTTTTTGGCACGACTAAGATTTCCCGACAAAAACATTTAGTCGGGGGAAAAAGTGAAGATATAGACTGTCTGTCGCTTTTACTTGGAATATTTGGAGACACAATGTCTGGATTGAATAAAATATGTTCGCTCCTATTTGAAGTATATTACTGTAAATACACTATTGTAAACGCAATATTGTGTAATGATAGAGCCTGTAGAAGTAAGCGCAGCGCACAAACCGTGTTGTAGCGTTTTCGATTTCCGGATAAAGGCATTTAATTTAACTGAACAAAACATGATTCAAGCTTTCTCCCTATAATAATTAAAAAAAAAAAAAGTCCGTTAAATTGAGAATTCCGGATTATTGAGTACCGCATAATCGAGACTTTACTGTATATATATATATATATATATATATATATATATATATATGTGTGTCTGTGGATGCATATAAATGCATATTTATGTAAGTATATATAGACACACGTGAGTGCAGATTTTTTACGTTCGCATATTTATATGTATGGATGTTGTTATATGTATATTTATAATGTATTGTATAGAAATATGTATATTTATGTGTAGGTATGTGTAGGTAGTCTTGCGTATACCACTCAATCAGCGGTACTTCCAAACACGAGTACACTAGCGACTCAACCATCGGTACTTCCAAACACGAGTACCTTAAACCACTCAATCCGCGGTACTTCCAAACACGAGTACACTAACTACTTAATCGGCGGTACTTCCAAACACGAATACACTAACTACTCAATCAACGGTACTTCCAAACACGAGTACACTAACTACTCAATCCGTGGTACTTCTAAACACGAGTACACTAACTACTCAATCCGTGGTACTTTCAAACACGAGTACACTAACTACTCAATCCACGGTACTTCCAAACATGAGTACGCTAATCACTCAATCAACGGTACTTCCAAACATGAGTACACTAATCACTTAATCAACAGTACTTCCAAACATGAGTACACTAATCACTTTATCAACAGTACTTCCAAACATGAGTACACCCTGATAAGAGACAAACACAAATAAATGAATATTATTATAGAGGGAAACTTCCGAGGCGATAATCAGCGAATTAACTCAGAGAAAGAGGTCAAAACTATATGGGTCACTGCAAGAATTACAAAAGACAGTAACATTTATACAGGAAACGACATTGCAGATATAGACAATACGTCGGGCGAACGAAAGATAGATAGATAGATAGATAGATAGATAGATAGATAGATAGATAGATAGATAGATAGATAGATAGATAGATAGATAGATAGATAGATAGATAGATAGATAGATAGATAGATAGATAGATAGATATATAGACAGACAGACAGACAGACAGACAGACAGACAGACAGATAGACAGATAGACAGATAGATAGATAGATAGATAGATAGATAGATAGATAGATAGATAGATAGATAGATAGATAGATAGATAGATAGATAGATAGATAGATAGATAGATAGATAGATAGATAGATAGATAGATAGATAGATAGATAGATAGATAGATAGAGGAAGAGGTATGTTTGCAGCACTCGCAAAAAAATGACAAATAAGCAACAACAGAAAAAAAAAAACAAAGAACAATATATGGTCCTAAGTAGGATCGAACCTGTACTCCTTGGCACAGCGCATTTGCCACGAAAAGCAAAACGCTAGGGAACACTGAAAACTCGCCTAAATAAAAAAAAAAAATAGCCATCATTGGCGATGTCTTTCACGCAGGTATTCTCATGACTTACAACTGGAGAATAAATTGTGTATCTGTATTTTTCCTTTTAAGACAAGTATCTCCCGGATAGGGTTGGATTGGATACTTCCGTTGCAGACAAGCATTTAGGATGAAACAGCACGAATAGTAGTTTCTAGTTATTAGTGTTGTTTCGTGAAGAGGTTAGCGTGATATCGGAAACATCATTCAAAACGTGTGTCGCTGGATAAGGAGATACCATTATTTTTCCCCATAAGGAGATAACATTATTTTTCCCCATAAGGAGATAACATTATTTTTCCCCATAAGGCGATAACATTTTTTACCCCATAAGGAGATAACATTATTTTTTCCCCATAAGGCGATAACATTATTTTTCCCCATAAAGAGATGGATACAAGGAGACCATTTGGAGGACCTGGACTTTGCTGATGACATAGTTCTCATCAGCAATCAGATAAAAACGATGCAGGAAAACACAAATGAACTATCATCAATAGCCAGCAAAATTGGGCTTGAGGTCAATCATGAAAAGACTAAAGTCATGAAAAGTTTAATTCCAACAAGTGACAAAATATACATGGATAACAAACCAGTAGAAGAGATCGATCACTTCATCTATCTTGGAAGTCACATTGATCGAGAAGGGGATATGAGCAAAGAAATTAGAATCAGACTGGCTAAAGCAGCAATGTCTTTCAGAAGCCTTGAAAAGTTGTGGAAATCAAAACTCATTAGCACAAACACAAAACTTAGGCTATTCAAATCAAATGTACTATCAACCCTTACGTATGCGTGTGAAAGCTGGAAAACAACAAGAGATATAGAAACAAAGTTGAACGCATTCGAAAATAAATGTCTAAGGAAAATACTTGGTATAGAATGGAACGAATTCAAAACAAACGAGGAAATTAGAGAAATCGCCAATCAACCACTAATATCTTCAGTAATAAAGAAAAGACGATGGTCATACGTTGGACATGTGATGAGAAGAGATAATAATCGAATAGCAAAGCAAGCCCTCATATGGGAAACAACAGGTAAAAGAAAAAGAGGAAGACCCAGGGAGACACTGAGAAGAACATTGATGAGAGAGGCAAGAGCAGCAGGAATCGGCTCCCTCAATGAGATAGAACTGCTTGCACAGAACAGAGACAGATGGCGAGATTTGATAAAATATCTTTAAAAGAAAACTGCTAGAACAAAAATTCATATAGGAGAAGGTGTATCTTGGTCTACGCCCTATGGGCCGGTTACGGCTCGAAAGGTCAATAGAATAAAGAGATAACATTATTTCTCCCCATAAGGCGATAACATTATTTTTCCCCATAAGGAGATAACATTATTTTTCCCCATAAAGAGATAACATTATATTTCCCCATAAAGAGATAGCATTATATTTCCCGATAAGGCGATAACATTATTTTTACCCCATAAGGAGATAACATTATTTTTCCTCATAAGGAGATAACATTATTTTTCCCCATAAAGAGATAACATTATATTTCCCCATAAAGAGATAACATTATATTTCCCCATAAGGCGATAACATTATTTTTCCCCATAAGGAGATAACATTATTTTTCCCCATAAGGAGATAACATTATTTTTTCCCCATAAGGAGATAACATTATTTTCCCCCATAAGGAAATAATATTTTTTTCCCCATAAGGAGATAACATTATTTTCCCCATAAGGAGATAACATTATTTTTCCCCATAAGGAGATAACATTATTTTTCCCCATAAGGAGATAATATTTTTCCCCATAAGACGATAGCATTATTTTTTCCCATAAGGAGTTAACATTATTTTTCCCCATAAGGAGATAACATTATTTTTCCCCATAAGGCGATAACATTTTTTACCCCATAAGGAGATAACATTATTTTTCCCCATAAGGCGATAACATTATTTTTCCCCATAAAGAGATAACATTATTTTTCCCCATAAGGCGATAACATTATTTTTCCCCATAAGGAGATAACATTATTTTTCCCCATAAAGAGATAACATTATATTTCCCCATAAAGAGATAACATTATATTTCCCAATAAGGCGATAACATTATTTTTACCCCATAAGGAGATAACATTATTTTTCCTCATAAGGAGATAACATTATTTTTCCCCATAAAGAGATAACATTATATTTCCCCATAAAGAGATAACATTATATTTCCCCATAAGGCGATAACATTATTTTTCCCCATAAGGAGATAACATTATTACCTATAATATTATTATATTATTATTATAATTATAACATAATCGCAGAGAAAATACAGTTTTGTGCAACATT
The DNA here is from genome assembly GCA_032433765.1 of Megaustenia siamemsis. Classification (NCBI taxonomy): domain Eukaryota; kingdom Metazoa; phylum Mollusca; class Gastropoda; order Stylommatophora; family Ariophantidae; genus Megaustenia; species Megaustenia siamemsis. The sequence continues at coordinate 113,534,963 of JAVIAB010000073.1, read as the reverse complement.
ATCGCTGAGAGAATATAATTTTGTGCAACATAATCGCAGAGAAAATACATTTTATTAATCATAATCGCAGAGAAAATACAATTTTGTGCAACATTATCGCTGAGTGAATACAATTTTGTGCAACATAATCGCAGAGAAAATGCAGTTCTGTGCAACATAATTGCAGAGAAAATACAGTTTTGTGAAACATATTCACAGAGAGAATACAGTTTTGTGCAACATAATCACATAGAATATGCAGTTTTGTTAATCATAATCGCAGAGAAAATACAATTTTGTGCAACATAATCGCTGAGTGAATACAATTTTGTGCAACATAATCGCAGAGAAAATGCAGTTTTGTGCAACATAATCGCAGAGAAAATACAGTTTTGTGAAACATATTCGCAGAGAGAATACAGTTTTGTGCAACATAATCACATAGAAAATTCAGTTTTGTTAATCATAATCGCATAAAGAGAATGCAGTTTTGTTAATCATAATCGCAGAGAAAATACAGTTTTGTGAAATATAATCGCAGAGAAAATGCAGTTTTGTGAAATATAATCGCAGAGAAAATGCAGTTTTGTGAAATATAATCGCAGAGAGAATACAGTTTTGTGAAACATAATCGCAGACAGAATACAGTTTTGTGAAATATAATCGCAGAGAAAATGCAGTTTTGTGAAACATAATCGCAGAGAGAATACAGTTTTGTGAAACATAATCGCAGACAGAATACAGTTTTGTGAAACATAATCGCGGAGAAAATGCAGTTTTGTGAAATATAATCGCAGAGAGAATATAGTTTTGTGAAATATAATCGCATAGAAAATACAGTTTTGTGAAACATAATCGCAGAAAGAGAATAGATCCTGTCACCTGCAAATTGGGTGTGGACATGTTCTTGTTCCTGACAGAATATAATGCAAGACAGAAAGGAAGAAAGGAAGAAAAAGAAAGAACCATAAATAAAAAGAAAGAAAGTAAGATGTAGCGGGGAGAACTTTATGAGGGAGTCTTTGAGGATCTTTGAACAGATCGTCCGCTGGTTGTTGTTTATTCGATCAGCTGTTGTCTGTGGCGTCTACTCATCAGCTGTTAGCTTGAGATCATGTTAGTGTGACCTCTCTGGAATGCGATGGCTGTGTTCCTGCCCCCCGGCGTTAGGCTCATGTTTGTAATCAGGTCACATACACATCCCCGGACTATTTGATTCTTATTAGTTTGACCCTTGCTCGGTCTGGTAGTACTTCTGGTTCATTAAGATGACCGTTGCGTTGTGTTCCGCGACAACTTTACTGCTGGACTGGTTCGTGACACTTAGGCTAGATAATGAAACTGTATAACACAGAACAACACCTTTTGATGGTATGTTAGCTGGCTTTTATTCATGCCACTTCAAAATCTCGTTACATATGTAATGTCAGGACCACACTTGCATCACACTCTAGGCCATAAATTAAATTGAGACGCTCCCATCGAGCGCCTCACTTACGCTAATTACAATCTATCGGTCTATTCTGTCGTCTGCCTGTTGATCATGATAGGTCTTGACCATTCTACTCACAACTATGCTATATCACTGCTAACTCTATTAGTTGGTGTTAGCCTCTCTATGGCCCGACTGGCTCCTATGAAGCGTGTGAGCCCTATCAATAACTTCTCTCAATCTGACTAATTAATCAATGACTAACCATTCCTGACTAACCCCCTATCTTATGTGTCTTCCCTTAAATTCGGCTTTTGTCAGCCAATGAAAATCTCTTTCCTCCCACGCACATCCGGACACCTACTAACAGGCATGCCCCTAATATTTTGCACGTGAATTCGATTTATTTGTACACCCCCGCGTCTGTCTGTCTGTCTGGTTCCCTTGACCTTGTTCTACTTTTGGACCTGGCCTCTGTTTATTTAATTCTCTCCTTTTCCACCTACGCATCTCTTTGTTCGTTCACTTCTTAAAGATGGCCTTGATACTCCGCACGTGTTTCTCCTGACCCATCCTCTCTATTGTGTCTTCTTCTTTATGTGTTTTTCCTTGACCTATCTTTACCCATTTTGTCTCGCCTATTCGCCCCTCATTTCTAGATCGTTGTTTCTGACCTGTCCCCTATTTTCTCCTTCACTCTCTCTATCCTTTTCTTCCTCCTCTTCTACAAAGAAACAAAGAAAAAGAATGATAATAAAGAAAGAAAGAAAATAAGTAAATAAACCCACTACACCTAGAGCAAGTCGTAAAACCGAATGTTGATAGTGCTCGTTTTTCACTTAACCAAAGACAAACATTTTGATTAGCATCAAGCTAAGCCACCTTTCTATCTCTCTTGTTTCCATTTAAGCTTGAGCACGATGTCAGTTGGTAGGTAGAACGGTTGCGATCTCTTCGTGCTCTGAAGACCAGTTCACCAACCGTCGTTCTGCTATGGAAGTGGGGGAAGATGAAACAAAAACCCTAAAAATGTCTTTTTGTTGCAACTGCATTAAGCGCTAGGTTTGTATTCCCTGCCTATAGAGACTAGTCGATAGATCACAGAAAAGGAATGAATACCGCAATAACAAAGGATAAATGCCATTTCTCCAAATCTCGTTCATTGTGTTGTTGTATCTTGAATGGTTCTTTTGTCTTCTACTTGACTAAATGTAAAATAAAGAGAATGTTCTTTTTCATCATTAACCCCCTTTTATTTGTCCTAGCTATTTATTTTCTCCAGTTCTACATGGGGCATCCACTTTTCATGTTTTCTTTCCAATCATGTTACATAATCACTCCACCAATTCCCGCTCGTCATGTCCTTTATAACATTTATTTTCTTGGTTGTTACGGATATAATCTTATACAGTTATTCTTTCTCGTTCCCTCCTCCTTAAAATTGTGAACGCTTTTTTCACATCCGAACTGTAATTTTGCTGTAATTTACTTCCCTTGGATTATCAGCCGGTTCTGTTACACAGAATTGGTTTGACCTACATCGAAGCAATGATCGACCTCAAACAATAATATAAACACGAGTATTAACTCCGACAAACAAAACGACATGTAATGGAATTTGTTGTCACAATGTCTTGGTTCTATTTACTGGAATAAAATATAATTCAAATGTTTCAAGAAAATTGAAAAGTGTTTTCTATAGTTTGATTGAGGGTGTTTTCTAACTGTTGATCTCTTTGGATTCCAAGACCTGGCACATCCTGTACAAGCAAAGATGAAACCTACTGAGCAACATATGTTGCTTAGTAGTGTTATGGTTTTATGAATATGTACAGTTTGTATATTGTTTCTTTCTTTAAACATACGGTGTGAATGATCCGTAAATGTTTTCTTAGCTTTCTGCTTAATGTGCCTCTGAAGCTGACTACTATCAAGTGGGAGAAATAATTTTGGGACAATAGGAAAATAAGCAGAGGGAAGAAGAGATAGAGGAAAGCAGTGAAACAAGACACGATACAGCTAACGTGACGTGACGGGTACCTTTTCCTTTTATTCTTACCGTTTTGTGTTTGCGCACAAGAAGGCGGCGTGTTTGAATTTCGAAGTTTGGACGATACGATGTGACAGAAGTGATTATTTGTTTATAATAGAGAAAATACTGTGACCAGTTACAGAAAAAAAGTAAGAAAAGTAAAGAGCCCCCGTCACGTCAAGTGGCGTATAGAGAATATGGTGTTAGTGACCATACATTTTACAGACCTTCAGCACATGATTTTTGGGGTAATGTGGTCGGTATTACGCCCGTGCCGCTTTACTTTCCCAGGAAAAAAATCCGGTACCCATTAACGGCTGGGTGAACCCGGAAGCCGTCGGTTGGGATCGAACCCTACCTCTCGACCAGTTACAAAGTGACTACCAAAATGGGCAACCAGAAAACATAACCATAATGGAGATTTAACAACATAATGAGCAAGCCAACACCTGATCAACTTATGTACAAGTCTATACATTAACAGCAGTCCCACAATTAGAGCATCAGTATGCTATACAGATCACTTTGAAATTAGAACAGGAGTAAGACAGGGTCTGTTCTCTCACCTCTATTCTTCTGTTTTTTACTTGCATAGAATACATATGTGGGTTAGCCAATCCACCTAGAACAGGGGAGATTAACAAGCTTCTATTCGCTGACGACCAGGCATTAATACACGGAAAATATAAGACTTTCCGGAACAACTAAATAGATTTTAACAAAACATGCACTCAGTGCAACATACAAATCAACAACAATGCAAAAGTAATAAATATCACATTAGAAACACAGAAGATCAGTATAACGATAGAGGAATTAAAATAAGAGGAGCAAATTAATTAGTAGGAAGTCTAGTGACAAGCGAAATTTTATAAGAAGCAGAAATAGCATGAAGATGCAACAAAGTTTGTTGAATCAACGGACAGATGCAACCACTATCGCCAGATAAAGAAATAACCCACAAGGCAAGACGACCCCTCCACAGCACAAATCTTCATTCCAATGTTACGCTATAAATTCCAGACCTAAATACCAGATCTAAATACCAGATCTAAATACCAGATCTAAATACCAGATCTAAATACCAGATCTAAATTCCAGATCTAAATACCAGATCTAAATACCAGATCTAAATACCAGATCTAAATACCAGATCTAAATACCAGATCTAAATACCAGATCTAAATTCCAGATCTAAATACCAGATCTAAATACCAGATCTAAATACCAGATCTAAATACCAGATCTAAATACCAGACCTAAATACCAGATCTAAATACCAGATCTAAATTCCAGACCTAAATACCAGATCTAAATAGCAGATCTAAATACCAGATCTAAATTCAAGACCTAAATACCAGATCTAAATTCCGGACCTAAATACCAGATCTAAATACCAGATCTAAATTCCAGACCTAAATATCAGATCTAAATACCAGATCTAAATGCCAGACCTAAATACCAGACCCAAATGCCAAACATAAATACCAGGCCTCATAAATACCAGGCCTAAATATCAAACCTAAATGCCAAATCGACATGCCAGACGTAAATGCAAAACCTAAATGCCAGACCTAAATGCCAAATCTAAATTCTAGTCTTCAATGGCAGACCTAAATGCCAGACCTATATGCCAAACCTAAATACCAGACTTAAATGCCAGATCTAAATGCTAGACTCAACAACATTAAGAAAATTAACCACCACCGAAATGAAACCTTCCAGGTGCATGACAAAAAAAGCCCGAAGGATAATATCAGAAGTGACAAAACTACTAGAAGGCTAAAAATGGTACCTGCCATTGATTGCATAAAGAAACAGGTAAAATGATTTGGTCACGTGATAAGACAGAAAGATAAAAAAAAACAACACAACGAGAGTGTAACATCCTCTACGAGAATACAAGGCCTAAGGGACGACCACGAAGAAGATGGATTGATGGAATATTAAAGGCACTAGCAAACATAGTAGCAGAAGGCAAAAGAAGAGCAAAAGAACATAAACTGACGCTGAATGACAAATGTAGAAGAGAGGAAGGAGACTGTGTGTCCATGCATATATAATAGGCTTTTTATCTCGGGAGAGATATGGTTGTGTCATAGCAGATCACTGAACAGCGAAGAATATATATTTTTATGATTGGGTTTTCACTGAAGAAATTGAATTGCTTCACGTCAAGCAAGAAGGTGCATATAGGAGTGAATCAATTCAGAGGAAGAGGTATGTTTACAGCACTCGGAAAAAATGACAAATAATCAACAACAGAAAAAAATATGGACCAAAGCAGGATCGAACCCTGTCGCCAGCTCGCTGTACTTGTCTTGTCAAATTCTGCTACCTTCCATACGCGCCACGGGACCTAGCTATCTCTTATGACGTCGTCATAGCGAGACATATATGCCGTTTGTGTTTGTTGCCTTTAGAACAGCGATTTTTGATACACAATGAAGCCATACATGGTCCCTTTCTAAATCCCATTTAAGAAAGATCAATACATGTGAGATGCGATGCTTGAGAAAAGTAACAAACAACACAAGAAGAGATAGAATACCAAATGAAACCATAAGAAAAATGGTAGGAACAAAACCCTGCCAAGAATATATAGAACAACAACAACTTAAATGGTTCGGCCACCTGGTCAGAATGAATCCTCACCAATCACCATCAAGGGCGTTTTTCTCGAGAATGCATGGGAAAAGACCAAGAGGAAGACCCAGAAGAAGATGGATAGATGCAGTGACAGAGACATGTAACAACAAAGGAAAATCACTAATTCAGACAATTCGAGCAGCACAAGAACGACAAATGATATAAATCACGACACCTTTTAGGTATCAGTGAAAGAGAAAAGAAGAAGAAGAAGAATGAAGCCATCTGATGTCTAAGATTCTAAGTAGACGTAGTCTGCGCAGCTGAAAATAGTTGAAAGGATGTTCTTAATAAATATACACATAACGATGGATTGATGAATAGAAATACTAGAAAACATAACAGCATGAGAGGTCAACAGACCTATACAATATTTATATATATATGTGTATATATATATAATATATATATATATTGCGTTCGCCAGCTTTCACCTCTGACAAAGTTCATAGAAGCTAGGAACTGAATTCTGTGTGTTATTCCATTTTTCCCTGGCAGCCGTGTGCACAGGGGTTCCTTGCTGCACAGGCAGATAACTCCGTCATCGGGGGTGCTCATATTTTTTCCCGTCGATGAGTAATTGACGTTTCAAGCCGGGCTTCATTGCTGAGACCAGGGGTGGTTGCCGCAGAGAGAAATCATAAATAAAAATCCAAACTAGTGCAGCCGGGATTTGAATCCGCAACATCTCTGTCTCGAGGCCGGCGTCTTGCCTCAAGACCAACCAGTTCCCCGAATATATATATTCTGCTGTGTGCTGTCATGAGATTTATTGAATATGTATATTGAGATTATTTTAAGATACGTAAGGGACATACCTGGAATAACAATTGGAGGTCATAATATAAACAATCTAGGGTAAGCTGATGATACAGTCGTAATTGCTAAGTTTGAACATGAGTTACACAAAATATTAGACATTATAGTGAAGGAAAGCAAAAATAAAGGACACAGCCTTAATTGTAAAAAGACAGAAGTAATGGTAGCAAGAAAGAAAAAGACATCACTGCAATGCACAATAAAGACAAATGAAGCAATATTAAAACAGATTAACATATTTAAATATTTGGGAACAATGTTAATCTCAGATGGTAGACGTACAGCAGAGGTAAGATGCAGAATAACTCAGACAAAAGCAGCTTTCTTTTACTCTCAATCTTAAAGTTATCAGTTAAGTGTTCATACAACATACGCCCTAATACATTTCTCCTTCATTTTATACTATTCCTCTCTTTGTGCTGTACCAGATTGAGTAAAAGTAAAGTAAAGTACCCCCCGTCACGCCAAGTGGCGTATAGGGAAATATGGTGTTAGTGACCCTATATTTTACAGACCTTCAGCACATGATTTTTGGGGTAATGTGGTCGGTATTACGCCCGTGCTGCTTTTACTTTCCCAGAAAAAATCCGGTACCCATTTTAAGGCTGGGTGAACCCGGAGCCGTCGGTTGGGATCGAACCCTACCCCTTGTCCGTAGTAGTCCAGTTCACTAACCACTGAGCTATCGCGGCTCCTACTAATTTTTAGGGAATTAGTAAAACCCAGGTGTCCTCGCCAGGATTACGAACCCCGGCTGTTGCCGTGGTAAGCCAACCGCCTATCGATTGCGCTAACCGGACACACCAGATTGAGTGGTCTACCTTTAACAATATAGACAAGTTTATACACCTCATACCTGTATTGTTCCTTGTTGTAACTCTTCAATATTTTCAATGTTGTTACCATTTAGTATATCTATATCGCTATATGTCCAATGTTACTCTGAATGTTCTTGGTGACATTTCTAAAAACAATCCGACTAATGCAGTTCTATTCACAATCATTATCAATGTTCTCTTCATTACAGTTTGTCAGCATTTTGCGTCAGCACGCGAGTTTTCACCAATATGTATTTGGCCGCCTATCCAGAACTGTTCGGAGACTTCTGGATAGTGTCGCTTCAAGCATCGAAATTCACAATGCGAGGCGGCATTCTTCACCTTCCCAAAGTACTACCCTTGTACCCATCTCTGCCAGTGGTTGGATTGACCGCTGGTTTTTTTTTCTTTCCAACCACAAATACAATTCCTGCTTCCAACGTGAATCGAACACGGGTTGTTCGAACGTCGGTAGCCCAGTTGGGTGGTTTACCCAACCAGACTGTCAAGGCCCTCCTATTGCTAAGTTCTTCACAGTTTCAGAATGAGTCCTGAAAAAATGTGCTGAGTCCTGAAACTCATATAGACAAAGAGTTAAACATATCTACTGGATCCTGAAACTTATTAAGAAGTGCTTGTTAGAAGTAGATCATAATTATTAGATGAACGTGTCAATGGTGCTCCCGCCTGGCAAAGAATAGAACATAGGTTTACAATAAATGAGCTCCATATGGAGCATTGATGGCTAGGTACAATGTGTGTTTTTGAAACCCATGATTGTCCCCTCTTTGCTGTTGGTTGATCTTCATTCCAATGTTGTCCTACTAATGCCACTCCTGGACCCTAGATGCAAGATCAACAAGAAAAATAACCTCTACCGAGATTAAATGTGTTCGACGAATGGCAGGAAACAGTCTGAGAGATAAGATGAGAAATGAAGAACTGAGAAAAAAATATAGGAATAATCCCTGTCATAGAATATATAGAGAAATAACAGATCAAATGATTTGTCTATGTGATAAGGCAGTAAGATCAAAACACAACACAACGAGCCTTCCAAAAAACGTTGCGAGAAAACCAGACCCATTAGTTGACCAAAAAAAGATGATGACGGAATATTTGAAACACTTGGAAACATAACAGCGTCATAGGCGAACTGTAGAGCAAAAGAGAAAAGACCTCAAATTGTATCTCCCCTCGACGCTAAAAACAAATGAGGAAGGAAAGAAGAAGAATAAGAATGTTGTTGGTTCAGTGTGGTGTCCCCTTCAGTCGTCGTCTATTCATTTGTTTCCTTTGTGTCGAGGAGTGGTTGTATGTTAATGTTACTTTTCTTCATGCTGTGTACACATCCAATGTACGAGTAAATTCATGTCTTGCTCCGTATAAAGGTGGGGTTATAAGTTTCATCCACTGTATACAAATTACATTTTATATATGACGCACAAGATTTCTGACTTACCCCTTATTTGGAGGATTCGTGTGTAACCGTCGTTTTACATATTTATCATCTAAAATAGTCCTATGGTAGGATCACAGCCATCTATAGTATTTATAAGATTCGCGGAGTGCAAGGAATCACCTACAGTTTGTGAAGTTTTCGGCTTTTCAGGTAGATGTGATTGTGAGTAAAATATAGCTCGCATAGCTGAAGACGAATATATACTAACATCAAAACAAATAGCACCAGGGCTAAAACTAAGAACAGCAAAATGTTACATCTTCTCAATATTCGTGTATGGTGCAGAAACATGGACATTAAACCAGAAAACAGAACAGAAAATTGAAGCATTTGAAATGTGGATATATAGAATGAATAGGTAGAATTGGTTGGAAAGAAAAGAAAACAAACGATGAAGTTTTAAAACAACTAAAATGAAAAGAGAACTACTAAACACAATTAGAACAAGACAAATGAAATTTTTTGGGGCATGTTAAAAGACACAACAGCCTAATAAAAGTAATATTGGAAGGGAAAATACAAGGTAAAAGAGGCAGAGGCAGACCAAGACTAACATGGACGAGTAACATCAAAAGATAGACAAGTCAACCAATGACAATCTGCACCATCAAAGCAAGAGACAGTGGAATGGCGCTCCATGGTAGCCAACCTTCGATGCGGAGACGGCACTCAATGACGATGATGAGCTGAACACGTCACAAACTTTAGGTGATTCCGAGATTTCCCTGAGCCCGCAGGCCTTAGTAAAACTATAGATGCCTGTGGTTGAAGCAAGGTACATCGATCACTGTAAAGTTAGTAATATGGAAAGTGGGGAGGGGGTACGCTCAAATATTTCTTTCTTACAATAACATTCGCATATCATGATATCTGTCATGTTAATATTCAGGAGTTTTCTATGTTCAGATTTGAATCCCATTATTCCGGCTTGACACCAATATTGTAACACCAATCATAACAGTAACGATATCGAAAACCCTTGAAATCATTACCAACAAATCCATCGGGACGTGATTTTACTGTTAAACTAGTGCTTATAGAGAGCGCATACGCGTCACGATCTCTCACAAAGGACTCTTTCATTATCCCACTATTTTGGGGCTTATGGCCGGATCAATAGCAATTTCTGTTTAAAACCTTGATATCAAATATGTCTGTACAAGAGTACTCAACACTAGAAGGACAATAAAGTACAAACGGTGAATCTGAAAACAGAATGTCTCCGATTAGCGTTGTGGCTTGGTTCTAGATAAGCAAAACTGTACCTGAAACAATTGAAGCAAAACTGTACCTGAAACAATTGAAACAAAACTGTACCTGAAACAATTGAAACAAAACTGTACCTGAAACAATTGAAGCAAAACTGTACCTGAAACAATTGAAGCAAAACTGTACCTGAAACAATTGAAGCAAAACTGTACCTGAAACAATTGAAGCAAATCTGTACCTGAAACAATTGAAGCAAAGCTGTACCTGAAACAATTGAAGCAAAACTGTACTTGAAACAATTGAAACAAAACTGTACCTGAAACAATTGAAGCAAAACTGTACAAGAACAATTGAAGCAAAACTGTACCTGAAACAATTGAAGCAAAACTGTACCTGAAACAATTGAAACAAAACTGTACCTGAAACAATTGAAATAAAACTGAACCTGAAACAATTGAAACAAAATTGTACCTGAAACAATTGAAACAAAACTGTACCTGAAACAATTGAAACAAAACTGTACCTGAAACAATTGAAACAAAACTGTACCTGAAACAATTGAAGCAAAACTGTACCTGAAACAATTGAAACAAACTGTACCTGAAACAATTGAAAGTGAAACCCGTTTGATCATTGAATCAATAATATTAATCGTAAAGGACCGAAACATTTGCTCGACGGGGTTCCGCTTCTGATTATCAGATTATCTCCTGCTGCGAAGCTCTGTGTGACGCTTCCTAACATCAATATTGTACAGAGGCTATGTTCATCATCATCATCATCATCATCAAGTGCCATCTCCGCAACGAAGGTTGGCTACTTCTGACTCTTGCTTTGATAGTTCAGCATGTCAGAGGCTGATTTGTCCTTTCTTTGATGTTACTCGTCCATGTTAGTCTTGGTCTGCCGCTGCCTCTTTTACCTTGTATTTTCCCCTCCAAAATTACTTTTAGTAGGCTCTTGTGTCTTTTAACATGCCTCAAATTTCGCATTTATCTTGTTCTAATTGTGTTTAGTAGTTGTATTTCATTTTTAGTTGTTTTAAGACTTCATCGTTTCTTTGTTTTCTTTCCATCCAATTCTACCTATACTTCTATATATTCACATTTCAAAGGCTTCAATTTTCTGTTCTGTTTTCTTGTCTAGTGTCCATGTTTCTACACCCTATGGGAACGTTGAGAAGATATAACACTTTGCTATTCTTAGTTATAGCTCTGGTGTTATTTATTTTGATGTTAGTATAATTTTCATAACAATAAAATTACTTTTTGCCATTCCTATTCTTTTGTTTCATCTAGTTCTACATTTTCCATCCCTGGTTATAGAGGCTATGTTATTTTGTTTTATTTACGGACAAGATGTAATCGCAAACATTTAATGAACAAACAATTACTTTCTATAAAGGTAAAGAAATATGTGTTTCACATACAAAATACGATGGATAGAAATACAACTGATATTGAGTTGATATCTAGTGTGGAGTCAGTCTTGAGTTATATCAGAGGATAGAGTGTTGATGTTAGGAAGATACCGAGAGCCCATATCTCCATGATTATGGCTGATTTGTAGAGGATAATTTGGTCCTTTTTGTGATCACTGAGTGGTCATGAATAGAGGATAATTTGGTCCTTTTGTGATCTCTGAGTGGTTATGAATAGAGGATAATGGTGGTCCTTCTTGTGATCTCTGAGTGGCCATGAATAGAGGATAATGGTGGTCCTTCTTGTGATCTCTGAGTGGTTATGAATAGAGGATAATGGTGGTCCTTCTTGTGATCTCTGAGTGGTTATGAATAGAGGATAATGGTGGTCCTTCTTGTGATCTCTGAGTGGCCATGAATAGAGGATAATGGTGGTCCTTCTTGTGATCTCTGAGTGGCCATGAATAGAGGATAATGGTGGTCCTTCTTGTGATCTCTGAGTGGTTATGAATAGAGGATAATGGTGGTCCTTCTTGTGATCTCTGAGTGGTTATGAATAGAGGATAATGGTGGTCCTTCTTGTGATCTCTGAGTGGTCATGAATAGAGGATAATGGTGGTCCTTCTTGTGATCTCTGAGTGGTCATGAATAGAGGATAATGGTGGTCCTTCTTGTGATCTCTGAGTGGTTATGAATAGAGGATAATGGTGGTCCTTCTTGTGATCTCTGAGTGGTCATGAATAGAGGATAATGGTGGTCCTTCTTGTGATCTCTGAGTGGTCATGAATAGAGGATAATGGTGGTCGCATTATCATGATCTCTGAGTGGCCATGAATAGAGGATAATGGTGGTCCCATTATCATGATCTCTGAGTGGCCATGAATAGAGGATAATGGTGGTCCCATTATCATGATCTCTGAGTGGTTATGAATAGAGGATAATGGTGGTCGCATTATCATGATCTCTGAGTGGTTATGAATAGAGGATAATGGTGGTCCCATTATCATGATCTCTGAGTGGTTATGAATAGAGGATAATGGTGGTCCCATTATCATGATCTCTGAGTGGTTATGAATAGAGGATAATGGTGGTCGCATTATCATGATCTCTGAGTGGTTATGAATAGAGGATAATAGTGGTCCCATTATCATGATCTCTGAGTGGTCATGAATAGAGGATAATGGTGGTCCCATTATCATGATCTCTGAGTGGCCATGAATAGAGGATAATGGTGGTCCCATTATCATGATCTCTGAGTGGCCATGAATAGAGGATAATAGTGGTCCCATTATCATGATCTCTAAGTGGTCATGAATAGAGGATAATAGTGGTCCCATTATCATAATCTCTGACTGGCCATGAATAGAGGATAATAGTGGTCCCATTATCATGATCTCTGAGTGGTCAGGAATAGAGGATAATAGTGGTCCCATTATCATGATCTCTGAGGGATCCTTGGAAGAGAGCAATTATGGTCGTCAAGGTGACCACTGAGGGGTCAAAAGATGGATAATTTTGGTCGTTTTTAATGATCTCTGAGAGGTTGTGGGTAAATGATAATTTTGGTCTTTTATGTGATCGTAGAGGGAACATGAGATGGTGTAATTTTCGTCTTTCTCGTTATCACTGAGGGGTTATGGGTAAAGAATAATTTTAGACTTCCAGGTGATCACTGAGGAATCATGAGAAGGGATAATTTTGATTCTTCTCGTGATCACTGAGAGGTTACTCTCTCTCTCTCTCTCTCTGTCTGCGATAAAGACTCAATCAGAGTAGGATTCCAGACTCTCACATGAAAACAGCTGTCTAAGTGAATTGATCGACCTCACAGACAGAACATCATAATAGAGTATGTTAGATCCACACTGATTAAATACCTGTTAAAACGTAGCACTGTGTTCTGCGCCAGTGGCCCAATGCATCATATTTCAGCCAGCATTTTATTCAGGTTTGCTTTTCTTAGCCTTTGATTGTCCCCAATCTTCCTGCAAGGCAGCAGATTCTCTTTTCTGTAGGGGGATTCTGCCCTTAGATGGTCGGCTCCCAGGTTTACGAGCACCATCTGCCCGAGTCACTAGAGGTGACTAACACAGGCATGCACACACAAAGATATGAGATGTGACTAAAACTGACATGCACACAACGAAATAAGGCATGACTAACACTGACACACATTAAGATATGAGATATAACTAACATAGACACGCACACTAGAATATGAGATGTGTCTAACACAGACACACTCTAAAATAAGATAGGAGATGTGACTAGCATGGACATACACACATA
>JAVIAB010000073.1:112053354-112065854 GCA_032433765.1 Megaustenia siamemsis | reverse complement strand
GCTTCCCTTATAAATATTCTTTTTAGTGTCTCTTTAGGTCTTACTATTTTTTTTGGGTATCCTGATGTTTCCCATAGAAGAGGCGGTTTTGGAATTCTCGTGTTGTCTCTTCTCAGCACAGTTCCAGAGTTGTACATATTTCGCTTATTATTTATAGATATTCATAACACACTGCTTTAGCTGAATTGATCAGACACATATCATACATATAAACAGAACAACGTTTGAACAAAGTCTTGGCGTATTCGACAATCATAGGTCACACATATAAACAGAACAACGTTTGAACAAAGTCTTGGCGTATTCAACAATCATAGGTCACACATATAAACAGAACAACGTTTGAACAAAGTCTTGATGTATTCAACAATCATAGGTCACACATATAAACAAAACAACGTTTGAACAAAGTCTTGATGTATTCAATAAACACAGGTCACACATTAACCACAAGAACAGAGCATCCAACCACAAGAACAGACCACCCAACCACAAGAACAGAGAATACAGCGATAAGAACAGAGCATCCAACCACAAGAACAGACCATCCAACCACAAGAACAGAGAATACAGCGATAAGAACAGACCATCCAACCACAAGAACAGACCACCCAACAAAAAGAAGGACAAACCAACCACAAGAACAGACCGCCCAACAAAAAGAAGGACAACCCAACCACAAGAACAGACCGCCCAACAAAAAGAAGGACAAACCAACCACAAGAACATACCACCCAACAAAAAGAAGGACAAACCAACCACAAGAACAGACCGCCTAACAAAAAGAAGGACAAACCAACCACAAGAACAGACCACCCAACAAAAAGAAGGACAAACCAACCACAAGAACAGACCACCCAACAAAAAGAAGGACAAACCAACCACAAGAACAGACCACCCAACAAAAAGAAGGACAACCCAACCACAAGAACAGACCACCCAACAAAAAGAAGGACAAACCAACCACAAGAACAGACCACCCAACAAAAAGAAGGACAAACCAACCACAAGAACAGACCACCCAACAAAAAGAAGGACAACCCAACCACAAGAACAGACCACCCAACAAAAAGAAGGACAACCCAACCACAAGAACAGACCACCCAACAAAAAGAAGGACAAACCAACCACAAGAACAGACCACCCAACAAAAAAGAAGGACAAACCAACCACAAGAACAGACCGCCCAACAAAAAGAAGGACAACCCAACCACAAGAACAGACCACCCAACCACAAGAACAGACCACCAACCACAAGAACAGACCACCCAACCACAAGAACAGGCCACCAAACAAAAAGAAGGACAACCCAACCACAATAACAGACCACCCAACCACAAGAACAGACCACCCAACCACAATAGCAGACCACCCAACCACAAGAACAGACCACCCAACCACAATAACAGACCACCCAACCACAAGAACAGACCACCCAACCACAAGAACAGACCACCCAACCACAAGAACAGACCACTTAACCACAAGAACAGACCACCCAACCACAAGAACAGACCACCCAACCACAAGAACAGACCACCCAACAAAAAGAAGGACAACCCAACCACAAGAACAGACCACCCAACCACAAGAACAGACTACCCAACCACAAGAACAGACCACCCAACCACAAGAACAGACCACCCAACCACAAGAATAATCTGCGGAGAAAAGTGATAACATCGATGAATTTATCGAGATAGAGAATAGAAGGGAAGAAGTAAAATGAAAGGTAGTTACACGCCAAGAAACAAAAGAACACACGGGCAGTAGTTCATCCGAAGAAGATGAAGACAAAACAAATCATGGTTGAATGTGACACAAGTTTAAAATTGGTAAAGTACTATTTTAGTCAGATAAAGTTAAAGTTTGGAAGAGTAACGTCCTCTTGTATAACACTGCACTTTATTCGGACTTCTAATTGTGGAGAAAAGAGAACCAACACGAGATGGCAAAGTCATAAATCTAGCTATAATCCTATACCAAAAACCATAAAATAATTTGTAGTAATTGACAGCTACTGCAGTTTTGTTGAGATGCAAATTAAGGGGATGTCACTCGTTTCGCTTAAATAATTTATCTGACTTAAACTGGGACATTACCTTACAATCTTATTCACCACATAAAGGCCGGCCAAAGTAGCTTGCCGGGCCAGATCTGAACCGCAGGCCGTAGTCTACCCACCTCTAATCTAAAATATATAATGTCTTACAATTGCCATTTGATGTTCAATTCGTTTCATAGGTTGCCTGCTTCATGTTTGTACAATTGTTTGTTAAACCAAAACAAGTAAATTATGACATTTGTTCAGACATTTGTCCGACGTACTCTTGTCTTATAACCATTCAGCCAATAGTTGATCGATATGTTCTTACAATTGTTCCACTCATTCTTACAATTGTTCAATCTCTTACAATTGTTCCACTCATTCTTACAATTGTTCAATCTCTTACAATTGTTCCACTCATTTTTACAATTGTTCAATCTCTTACAATTGTTCCACTCATTCTTACAATTGTTCGATCTCTTACAATTGTTCCACTCATTCTTACAATTGTCCGATCTCTTACAATTGTTCGATCTCTTACAATTGTTCGATCTCTTACAATTGTTCCACTCATTTTTACAATTGTTCTATCTCTTACAATTGTTCGATCTCTTACAATTGTTCTACTTATTTTTACAAATGTTCGAGCTCTTACAATTGTTCGATCTCTTACAATTGTTCCACTCATTTTTACAATTATCCGGATGACTCTTACACTAGCTTGGATTGATCCTACAAGTGTCAACAATGATCCTTTCACTACATGGAGACAATGGCTCTTGTGGTTACTATGTTATCAAGGCACGTTAAGTTATTATTTGACAGGGCGTCTCACATCATCTCCATAAAGAGGCAATTTTCTTCCTATGTGATCTTGTCATCTTCTATCCACATGCTAATGAACACGTAGGCACGATGACAAAGCGTTTCGTCACAAACGCCTCAGGGATTCTAAAAATGTAGGTTATCGCCACCTTGGAAGTGGTGGTATTACATTCTAGCGTAGCGTTCAGCCGATTGCAACTAAAGGAATTGATAACCCTCTTCGTCATCAACCCTTAAATAGACTTGACGAGGCGAAGGCGCCTCACAGCAACAAAGTCGGAAGTTGTCAGCGACCCACAGCTGATAGCTTGCGCAAGGATAGGTGAACCAGAGTCATCTAGACCCTGCATCACATCTCCGTGGTGCCTCCAAACTAACCAGTCTAGTCTGGCCAAGCGAGTAGGCATCGAAGAGGGAAGACAACCCAGTACTCAAAAATGTCGTGCTGAAGTCGGATGTGTTGGGCCGAAAGGCGCAAATATCACAGTTATACTGCAAACCACAACACAATGCAGACACGCCCACTTAATGTCCTTTTAAAGGCGGATGACGAAGCGGTGTACTCCTTTAGTCATCGGGCGAACGCAAGCAAGCAAGCAAGCAAAGCAAGCAAGCAAAGCAAGCAAGCAAAGCAAGCAAGCAAAGCAAGCAAGCAAGCAAAGCATGCAAGCAAGCAAGCAAGCAAGCAAAGCAAGCAAGCAAAGGAAGCAAGCAAAGCAAGCAAGCAAGCAAGCAAAGCAAGCAAGCAAAGCAAGCAAGCAAGCAAAGCAAGCAAGCAAGCAAGCAAAGCAAGCAAGCAAAGCAAGCAAACAAGCAAGCAAGCAAGCAAGCAAGCAAAGCAAGCAAGCAAAGCAAGCAAGTACAGCAAGCAAGCACAACAAGCAAGCAAGCAAAGCAAGCAATCAAGCAAAGCAAGCAAAGCAAGCAAGCAAAGCAAGCAAGCAAGCAAGCAAAGCAAGCAAGCAATCAAAGCAAGCAAGCAAAGCAAGCAAGCACAGCAAGCAAGCAAGCAAAGCAAGCAATCAAGCAAAGCAAGCAAGCAAAGCAAGCAAAGCAAGCAAGCAAAGCAAGCAAGCAAAGCAAGCAAGCAAGCAAAGCAAGCAAGCAAAGCAAGCAAGTAAGCAAGCAAGCAAAACAAGCAAGCAAGCAAAGCAAGTAAGCAAGCAAAGCAAGCAAGCAAGCAAAGCAAGCAAGCAAGCAAAGCAAGCAAAGCAAGCAAAGCAAGCAAGCAAGCAAAGCAAGCAAGCAAGCAAAGCAAGTAAGCAAGCAAAGCAAGCAAGCAAGCAAAGCAAGCAAAGCAAGCAAGCAAGCAAAGCAAGTAAGCAAGCAAAGCAAGCAAGCAAGCAAAGCAAGCAAAGCAAGCAAAGCAAGCAAGCAAAGCAAGCAAGCAAGCAAGCAAAGCAAGCAAGCAAAGCAAGCAAGCAAAGCAAGCAAGCAAGCAAGCAAAGCAAGCAAGCAAAGCAAGCAAGGAAGCAAGGAAGCAAGCAAAGCAAGCAAGCAAAGCAAGCAAGGAAGCAAGGAAAGCAAGCGAGCAAAATAAGCAAGCAAAGCAAGCAAGCAAAGCAAGCAAGCAAAACAAGCAAGCAAGCAAGCAAAGCAAGCAAGCAAGCAAAGCAAGCAAGCAAGCAAAACAAGCAAGCAAGCAAGCAAAGCAAGCAAGTAAGCAAGCAAGCAAGCAAGTAAGCAAGCAAGCAAAACAAGCAAGCAAGCAAAACAAGCAAGCAAGCAAAGCAAATGGGCGTTAAAAGAGTATAGGTACGCTGTGTTGTATTTTATTTATGCCTTTCGCACTGGTTAGCCTATCACTAGAGGCACAGCGAAGAGGTGGAGTAGTATATGGATTGTTCTGGTTCACAGGTCCTGACCTAAGCCATCAGCTATGAGTTGCTGAATTTATTCCAGCTCTGTTTCTGTCAGGTGACGCCTGTGGGATTACATACTGAATAGAAATAAAGGGAGATACACGTCGCGCCTATAACTATGAGAAATATATGTTCAAGGTCACATCAACCATCGTGGCATCTCGTGTGGACGATTACCCTTTCTACGTTCCCAAACAATAACACAGGTACCTATTTTCAGAGATTGAGCAGAGTCCGAAACCGCATACGTGAATGGAACAGTCTCCACCAAGTTATCGACTAGTGGACTACCAATTTCGATTATTTTGTTTTGGATGTTTCGTTACTAGTTAGCTATGTAGGATTAGTTTTATTTACTTACATATCTGTGTGTGTGTTGTTTGTTTGTTCATGCTGAAGGCCTATTGAGCCGAAATGTCGTTCAAATCTGTGTCGTCAACTAATCACGTAAAACTTTTACCATACCATTTTTTCTATTTTTGTGGGGGTCAATTTTCCCCGACTAGTCATGGTGATGGTTCAGTATGGTTAAAGAGGTGGCCGGGGGAATTGGCACATGGAGAGTAATAAGGAGAGCACTGACGTGGCGCTGAAAGAGGAAGTGAGTAACTATCCTTTGATGATTACTATGCCAGTATAGCTGAGATCCTCAAGGCAATTGATAGCCATAATTTAATACATCTCCAAAAAATGTTCAACATCATTTGGAAAACAGAGAAGACGCCTCATAAATGGAAAAAAGGAATCATTGTTAAGATCCCAAAAAAGGGCAATCTTAGAGATTGTAACAACTGGAGAGGCGTGACACTTTTGTCAGTTGCCTCAAAGTTATTCTGTAAAATCATCCTAAATAGAATAAAGGATTCAATAGATACAGTGATGCGTGAAGAACAGGCTGGGTTTAGAAAAGGGAGAAGCTGTCTTGACCACATTTTCACTCTACGACTTATATTGGAGGAACACATTGAAAAGCAAAAACCTTTTGTACTTAACTTCATCGACTTCAAAAAAGCATTTGATAGTATTCATAGAGATTCTTTGTGGAAAATTCTGAAGCAATATGGCTTACCATCAAAAATCATAAATATTATCAAAGACATGTATGATGGTTACACATGTGCAGTTCGAACAGAGGAAGGACTGAGCGAATGTTTCCCAATAGAAACTGGGGTTAAACAAGGATGTATTTTATCGCCCTTGTTATTTGGAATTGTTATGGACTTCATAATGAAGAAATGCTGCACTGGTAATAAAGGCATCGAATGGATACAAGGAGACCATTTGGAGGACCTCGACTTTGCTGATGACATAGTTCTCATCAGCAGTCAGATAAAAACGATGCAGGAAAACACAAATGAACTATCATCAATAGCCAGCAAAATTGGGCTTGAGGTCAATCATGAAAAGACTAAAGTCATGAAAAGTTTAATTCCAACAAGTGACAAAATATACATGGAAAACAAACCAGTAGAAGAGATCGATCACTTTATCTATCTTGGAAGTCACATTGATCGAGAAGGGGATACGAGCAAAGAAATTAGAATCAGACTGGCTAAAGCAGCAATGTCTTTCAGAAGCCTTGAAAAGTTGTGGAAATCAAAACTCATTAGCACAAACACAAAACTTAGGCTATTCAAATCAAATGTACTATCAACCCTTACGTATGCGTGTGAAAGCTGGAAAACAACAAGAGATATAGAAACAAAGTTGAACGCATTCGAAAATAAATGTCTAAGGAAAATACTTGGTATAGAATGGAACGAATTCAAAACAAACGAGGAAATTAGAGAAATCGCCAATCAACCACTAATATCTTCAGTAATAAAGAAAAGACGATGGTCATACGTTGGACATGTGATGAGAAGAGATAATAATCGAATAGCAAAGCAAGCCCTCATATGGGAAACAACAGGTAAAAGAAAAAGAGGAAGACCCAGGGAGACACTGAGAAGAACATTGATGAGAGAGGCAAGAGCAGCAGGAATCGGCTCCCTCAATGAGATAGAACTGCTTGCACAGAACAGAGACAGATGGCGAGATTTGATAAAATATCTTTAAAAGAAAACTGCTAGAACAAAAATTCATATAGGAGAAGGTGTATCTTGGTCTACGCCCTATGGGCCGGTTACGGCTCGAAAGGTCAATAGATAGATAGATAGATGCCAGTGACTTTTTAGAGTGGAAACACATCTTGTAAGTCTGAGGTTTGTTTTGTTCTTATGCAGACTTTCTTCATTTGCTTTATTGTGCTGTTGGTTGTAATGTTTATGTCTGCTCGTGTTTATAGATAAACCCTCTCTCTCTCTCTCTCTATCTCTCTCTCTCTCTCACCTAAACACTTAGGTTCCCATTCCTAGAGAGTCAATAAGGTAGTACTTCCATCTGTTGTTTCCTGTTCGAAGTCTATTTTTACTTTGTCGTTTCTGTTGAGCTGAAAGTAGCCATCATTTTTTGGATAGACCTGATGCACTGTATTCCATTTACTCCTGCGTTTATTTCTGACAAACCTCAAAGTATCAAGTAAAGAGCCCCATCACTCCAAATGACGTATAGGGAATATTGTGTTAGTGACCATAATTTGTATAGACCTTTGGCACATGATATTTGGGGTAATGTTGTCGGTATTAAGTCCGTGCCGCTTTACTTTCCAAGAAAAAACATCAGGTACCCATTTAAGGCTGGGTGAACCCGGAGACCGTCGATCAGGAACGAACCCGACCTTTTGTCCTTTGTAGTCCAATTCACTAACCACTGAGCTATCACGGTTCTCACAAACCTCATTGATCCCTTATCAAATATACTTGTATCCGACTAGTGTAATCTACCACCTTCTTTGCCAACCTGTCTACCTCAATGTTTCCAGTGAGATAGATTTCATTGAATCGCAAGTCTTCTGCATCTCTGACCAAGCTTGTAGAGTGTTGCTCTTAGATCGTTCAGGTCTCCCTTTCCATGACTCCTCAGTGTTACTGACAGAGTATTTGTGAAGAATCCACTGTTTTCTTATGAAATCTTCTCTTCAATGAGACTTTCATCTGCAGGTTTCAGATCTTCTTGCTCTGCCTTATCTCTTTCCGTACTGAAGCTTTTTATCAATGATCTCTTCCTCTTCTTCTTCTATCCTTCCTCTGTTGCCGTTGGAGTCGAGGGGAGAAACAATCTGCGATTCTTTGCTCTTCTGTTGGCCTCTTCCGATGTTATTCCTCCTAGTGACTCTAGTATTCCCTTTATCCATCTCTTTCTCGGTCTTCCTCTTAATCTGGCGTTTTCGTAGCATTTGTTTATGGCTCTTTGAGTCATTGTTAGTTCTTTTTGTCTTGTTATGTGGCCGAACAAATTTATCTGTTGTTTCTTTATGTATTCGATGGCTGGTTCAATTTCGAGTTTCTTCCTCAGGTCAGTGTTTCTTACTCTGTCCCTTAAGCTGTTTCCTTTTGAAACTGAAGGTTTCTACCCAGTGCTCAAAATCTGGCTTAAAACGTTTAAAATATATTTATTCAACATATATATATCAGATATTTCAATATATATTTGATTCAATATATATTTATATATATATATATTTAAACTGTCAATGACTACAAATTATATTTATCAATGATACGGAAGAGATTTCAGAGACAAAATCTTTCATGGTTTTAAGAATCAATCTATATATTTATATTTATCTAACTTATAACATATTATTTATGCATTTTAGATAATTGAAGAAAGAATTATATTTCACTAATACCAAGATGATACTAGACATGTAAAAAGAATATGATTTGATGACGGTTCACATTAATCAAACCGAGAGTGACGCACTGTGCGGCGAAACGTAGGTCGCAGAAATCGGCACGGGGCACAGTGCGGTGAAACATACAGAAAGAGTTAAACTAACTTCAATATTTTCCTGTTGCTGCAGAAAGCCTTTTCGATGTTCAATTTTTAAGGCAAAAATAAATAATTTGTTTTCCTCAATTTACTATTGCCTTGGTTGCTAATCCATCTGTGTAGGCATGAGTCCGGAAGGTGTTTTGATTGTGCTTTTCTAGGTATCATAAAAAAGTAAAGTGCCCACGTCACGCCAAGTGGTGTATAGGGAATATGGTGTTAGTGACCATAAGTTTTACAGACCTTCGGCACATGATTTTTGGGGTAATGTGGTCGGTATTACGCCCATGCTGCTTTACTTTCCCAGAAAAAAATCCGGTATCCATTAAAGGCTGGGTAAACCAGGAAGCTATCGATTGGGATCGAATCCTACCTCTTGTCCTTTGTAGTCCAGTTCACTAACCACTGAGCTATCGCGGCTCCCCTTACAAGGTATCATAATGATAGTCTTTGTTGTCCATTCAGGCTGTTTTTATACCCAGGCAGAGAGCGCTTTGTCTTTGATCAGAGAAACGTTGTTTTTCTCTACTGTGGGAGTTTGTTTGTTTTGTAGAATGGTTTAGCTGTCGTCATAGAGTTTATTGTATCTGCTTTCTGCATAGCTTTTGTTGAGTCCACGAATTTCTTCCTCTCTGGTCAACCTTTTTGAAAACACTTATTCTGTGGTGCATGGATAATTATTGAAATTTTCTGAATGTTTCACCTTGTTGTTGAGTACTGGTGTCTCTTCTGTCTTCCACTGATTGCGAGTGTGTGCTTTTTGTCCAGTTCTGCGATGGGTGTTGATCTCATACCACCAGTTATAATTCGCATTTCTTGGTTTTGGAGTCTGTTGATCTTCACAAAACTTGACTTTGTCGCTGTTGTCATTGCCACCTACTCTGGTCTCACTCGTCCCACGCAAAGCTTCTGTAGCACACTGACCTCTGCTCCCCAAGATGTGCCAGATAACGTTTTTTTTTTTTTAAACAGCCATCCATTTCCTTTCCGTTGTCTCGCTCCTTCTATCCGAGCTTACAGAAACGACGGTCAAGTTTTATGCCAGATATTTAGGGTTTACGTCCATGTGTAGATTTGCTCCCCTTTAGTTTTAATATGGGACACTGAGGTTTGTTTAAGAAGGAGAATACTGTGTATGTTGTTGTTGTTCCTTCATTTCTTTTAACTAGCCAGTCAAGTGCCCACTTTTCCAATGAGGAGAGGGCCTGTTGCATCTGGGTACTTGCTGTTGGAATGTGTTCTTCAGAGATCCACACAGAGCTAAGTCGCCGGCAGTTATGAACTCCTTTGGAATGTTCTCTGTGATGTCATTTCTGTTTACAAGAAGAAAAAAATGTTGGTGACAAAACACCTTTTTGGGAAACGCTCAGCTCCAGAGTTCTTTTCCTGCTGGTCCGCCCATTTACTTGTACTCAGGCTGGTCCCCCATTTACTTGTACTCAGGCTGGTCCACCCATTACTTGTACTCTCACTGGTCAACCCATTAATTTGTACTCTCGCTGGTCAACCCATTTACTTGTAATTTGGCTGGTCTACCCATTTACTTGTACTCAGGCTGGTCCACCCATTTACTTGTACTCTGACTGGTCCACCCTCTTGTAATATGACCTGTCTGTTTTCAAGGCAGTGACTAACCCATCTCTACATTCTCCCACAAATATTATTTCTGCACGTCTTGATTTGCAATCCCTCTTCCTAAACTTTATCAAATGCGTTCTCAAAGTCTACCCAGGCTGCTAGAGTATGTCTTTTTCTCTGTTGGAGATCATCTTCTATTTTTCTGGACTGTGTGAGTGGCCTGGTCTTCAATAGATCAATGCTTGCTGTTATTTTAGGAGTTGTTTTCCTACACGAGTTGTCACAACAGTCTAGTGTTAATCTTGTATTCCATTAGTTTTCCTACACGAGGTGTCACAACAGTCTAGTGTTAATCTTGTGTTCCATTAGTTTTCCTACACAAGTTGCCACAACAGTCTAGTGTTAATCTTGTGTTCCATTAGTTTTCCTACACGAGGTGTCACAACAGTCTAGTGTTAATCTTGTGTTCCATTAGTTTTCCTACAGGAGGTGTCACATCAGTCTAGTGTTAATCTTGTGTTCCATTAGTTTTCCTACACGAGGTGTCACACCAGTCTAGTGTTAATCTTGTGTTCCATTAGTTTTCCTACACGAGGTGTCACACCAGTCTAGTGTTAATCTTGTGTTCCATTAGTTTTCCTTCACAGCTATGCACATTGATAGGTCTATAGACATTTGGATCTAACAAATATTTCCCCATCATTGGTATTGGCATTAATCTTGCTTCTTTCCATGCTGATTTTTCAAGCTGTAATTAAAGAAACATCCACGAGATTCAAACCATAGAGTTACATACACAGACAACACGTAAGCTCTTGAAATGTATAGGTCATGTGCTCAGAAAATATCCAGAAATAATCGCTGGAGCTTCAACGAAGAAGACTCCTAATTTCTATTCTAATCTTGCCTCCTTTTTTTTAAACACTCTTGAGGAATATATCATCAACAAAAGTTTTTCATTACTTCTGTCCTTTGTTATCTCATCCAATCCTGTCCAAATGTAATCTATATCTTTATGATCTCTTTCTTAATGTTGTCTTTCATTGTGATTCCAGGTCTTCTCTGGTCCCTATTTCCATGTTCCTTGTGGGTTTCATGTGAACTCCTGTTTGGTAATGCTTGTAGTTGACTTTCGATGCCTATGTCCTATTATTTGGTTATGGTTATTTGGTTATGGAAGGCCGCGGTATCACTGCAAACGAATTAAAATTCATAAGTGCTCAACCGCTCGTGCCAGTGGAATCATCCGAATTAATATCTCATCTCCCAAACAAAGAAAGGTAACTGTAGTCCCCAGTCTCAGCACACGCCAAAAGACATAAGGCGAAACCGCGCAGAAAATTAACACAGCCAACTATTCCCTGACATACGATATCATCATTCATCATAAACAATTGGAATATCGAAACATGATCAAAACGGATGAGACACACAGCTCACGGTGTGCACAGAGCACTTAACTCAGTAGCTCCTGCAACAAGCCGGACTTGGAATATAAGGAAACTGCAACAAGGAACACTTTTCATGCATAGCCTTCAATTGTTCCCGCCGCCTATCCACCATATACCGGAAGTTCACGTCCTCTTGAAAATGACGATCGTCATATTTTCTAAAAAATGTATAGCGCTTGATGATGCTAGGCCATCGTTGTTGACTCCAATTCCGAACATATAGACACACAGTTAGTCGTCAGATTATCCCCGACGTACATCAAACAACAGACCGTAAGATTATCGTACGGCCGGTCTAGGGATGTACGATGAACCATTACCATAACGCAGCACACAAAAATGTCGTACACACAAATTTCGCTCCCTTTAGATTCCTAATTACTCTAGTGAAAGCAGACTACGACGAACAAAACACGTTGCAAATTTCCTAAAGAGATAAAACTGCGGCTGACGAAGTAGTTTACATTGATAAGTAACATGGAAATAACTTGCGTCAAGGAATTCCAACAACGGTCATGAACAGCACCAATGTGACGTAAAGCACAGATCAAATCTAGACGTTGGAAGGTCGTATTCACAACACTTGATTTGTCAAAAATGGACTGTTGTCGGCGTACAACTTCGCTTTAGTGGCGCATATGTAATAAGTAGATAATCATTTTTACTTTAACGCAGAAAAGTACAACGGAGAACCGAAATTAATCAGATCCCGAATGCACTTTCTGCAGCGATCGAGAGAACGTGACCTAGATCAACCATCTTTACAACGGAAGTCCATGTCTTATTAATTCTCCCTAACCCCACCCCGTCTTTTACGCACTTATTCTACCATGTATTGATTTGTTCTTAATGATCCCTTCT
>JAVIAB010000073.1:111950854-112050854 GCA_032433765.1 Megaustenia siamemsis | reverse complement strand
AATATAAAAGCAGGGGATCAAAAGATGAATTCTAGTATCCATGACACTATCATATCATAATGTCAAAATAACGATAATAGTTTTCATTCATTGAGTTGTAGTACTTGATAAACATGTGCTTGAGTTATCTTCACTTTGAAACAGTAACTTTGATGGCGAGATATGAGAACATGTCGTTGTAGATATGAGGTGTCAATCATTTGTTACCGAGAGTGTAATGCCAATATCAAGTCAGCAGATATTTTGTGAGATACATTGGACGCATTCGTGGCTGACTAGCGATCGTTTTACTGGTCGTTCTTTTTCTTCGCGTTTCTAAAGAAACGTTAAAGTTAATTAAATTACGATTTATTATAGCTTCCAGCAAGCTACGATATATAAACGTCTTTCATCACGACGCATCCGACTTCGTGACATTTTTGTAGAACCGGGCTTGTCTTTCCTCTTCGATCGCTATTTATTTAAATAGAATTGTTAATCTATTTTTATAGCCACCGTGATAAATATCTTATTCAGCTTTGGTTCGTCGAACAGTACTCAGCTATGATTTGCTGATCACTTTCAGTCCATCAGTTGTTCTGTGTTTCCTACACATTATAATATACACTCATACAGCTATCACAGCTGTTTGTAACTGATACTTTCGTTGATTTGCTCATTTTTGGTTTTCCTTTCTTTCTCTTTCTCTTTTTCACTGGTACCTAAAAGGTGTCGTGGTTATATCATTTGTTGTTCTTGAGCTGCTCGAATTGTCTGAATTAGTGATTTTCCTTTGTTGTTACATGTCTCTGTCACTGCATCTACCCACCTTCTTCTGGGTCTTCCTCTTGGTCTTTTTCCATGCATTCTCGAGAAGAACGCCCTTGATGGTGATTTGTGAGGATTCAGTCAAACCATTTAAGTTGTTGTTGTTCTATATATTCTTGGCAGGGTTTTGTTCCTACCATTTTTCTTATGGTTTCATTTGGTATTCTATCTCTTCTTGTGTTGTTTGTTACTTTTCTCAAGCATCGCATCTCACATGTATTGATCTTTCTTAAATGTGATTTAGAAAGGGTCCATGTTTGACTTTCATAGCACAAAGTTGGTATGAAGATGCTATTTATTATTTGTTGTTTAGCTGGCATAGAAATGTTTGGATGTCTTAACAATGGTGAAAGCTGGTATGTGACAGCATTTGTATTTTATGTCAATTTCACTGTCTAGTTTTCCATTTTCTGTAAACATTGTGCCCAAAAACCTGAATTCCTGTACTTATTTTTTTTTTTACCACGGCCATTGGAATTCATTTATTTTTGTTTTTCCATGAAGATAAAATACACATTCATCATCTATTATATAAAATACACATTCATCATATATTATATAAAATACACATTCATCATCTATTATATAAAATACACATTCATCATCTATTATATAAAATACACATTCATCATATATTATATAAAATACACATTCATCATCTATTATATAAAATACACATTCATCATCTATTATATAAAATACACATTCATCATCTATTATATAAAATATACATTCGTCATCTATTATATAAAATACACATTCATCATCTATTATATAAAATACACATTCATCATCTATTATATAAAATACACATTCATCATCTATTATATAAAATACACATTCATCATCTATTATATAAAATACACACTCATTATCTATTATATAAAATACACATTCATCATCTATTATATAAAATGCTCATTCATCATCTATTATATAAAATACACATTCATCATCTATTATATAAAATACACATTCGTCCTCTATTATATAAAATACACATTCATCATCTATTATATATTCAAAGTGATTATAGGAAGCTGTGTCTTAAAATAAAATAAAAAACTTTCGTGGCTAAAAGTGGAAAAATTTCACACCTGAAACTCTCAGACTTGCCAAAACTTTGTTTTCTGTCACGAGCATTAACTGCTAATATAACAACATTCACACATAAACGCTGACTTTAGCTACCATTAAGTTACCTATAGTAAAAAGTAAAGTACCCCCGTCACGCCAAGTGGCGTATAGGGAATATGGTGTTAGTGACCATAAATTTTACAGACCTTCAGCACATGATTTTTGGGGTTTTGTGGTCGGTAATACGCCCATGCCGCTTTGCTTTCCCATAAAAAAATCCGGTACCTATTTAAGGCTGGGTGAACCGGAAGCCGTCGGTTGGGATCGAACACTACCTCTTGTCCTTTATAGTCCAGTTCACTAGCCACTGAGCTATCGCGGCTCCCTAAGTTACCTATGTTTTGTCACAAATTATATTTCACTCCTCCATTTTTTGGATTTCGTACACTCTCTCTTTACCTTGTTATAGAGTTAGCTAAGGAAGCATTAGGAAGCAGGTAATTTAGTCGTTACCACTCTTTGAATGGGCGAGAGCAGTATCATATAGTGGCGACCAGCAGAATAGAAGTATGGTATTTTCCAGAATACAAGTTAGTCACAAGTTATAGAGAGTGGGTAGTGGACACCCACCGAAGGAGAGGGGTAGAATGATTGGACGACAGGATGAAAGTTTAGTTACATTGAATTTTCCATGCAACAGAAGTGGAAAGTGGGAGATTTTAGCGCAGTGTCTGCAGGGATAGGGGCCTCGGACATAACAAGGCACCCACCGAGCTAAGTTGAATGACCATGCGGGGTTCACAACAAAGTTGTTGTGAGAGTGGCCAGCACACATCACGCATTGACCTCGTGATGTTGTTGTAAAATCTCCACGATTGTCCATGCAAGTTCGTTGTTATTGTGAGTGACCACCACGCAGTTAGCATGTGGAACCCATGACTTTGGCCGACTGATAAATAAGTTGTTATTGTCAAAGTCATGGAACGGTCAAGTGGTCATCAAACAAATGGGTCATGGAGAGTTTGCGAAAACATGATGTTTTGCCAATATGGGGAAGTTCAGGTGTTGAGACACAGATAATGAGCAAGCGACAAACGAAGAGTGACCAACTCGCGTAATCATGAGGGTCACCAGTAGAGTGACCAACTCGCGTAATCATGAGGGTCACAAGGGGCACTTGGCAGCAGCTGATTGGCTGCTGAGCCTCAAGACGTAGAGAGTTGTTGAGTACTTAATGTCCTGCACAACAAGAAGTTTCAAGTTAGTCAAAGTTCAGTCAGAAGGTTAGAAGTAGAAGCAGTTAGGCTAGCAGTTCAGGATGAAGTAATTAAGTTAGGACAGAGCGAACCAGCAGAGAAGTTAGAGTCAGAACAGTTTAGAAGTTAGAAAGTTAAGATTAGAAGTGAAGCCAGTAGTTCAGAAGTTAGAATCTCCAAGTGTAGTTCAAGTCAGTTTAGAAGTTATTCTTGATAGTTGATCGAGAATATTATGACTTTAGTTGTGAAGTGATTGTGTTTCCATTTTGAAGTATTTCAAGAATCTTACATGTCGTAAGTAGACAAGTTGAATGATTGACTGATGAACAAGTTGTATGCCAGATATGCACTTGGATTAACTCATATCCATCGGCAGTTGCCTCAGAGTTATTCCACATTAAGTAACCCTTAATGTCCATAGTGTATTCGCCATTCGCGATCATGATTGTAAAGAAAGAATAAATCAATAAACTGATTATCATTTAATTGTGAAAAGAAAGACTCTGTCATGAATTACATATTACCTGTGTAAAATTAATGTGATGTGCTGTGACGTTTAACAAGTACAAGATAATATAAGAACATCACGAGTCTATAACATACCTCCTCGGTTACCTTTTTAGACATTTCGTACTCCCCCCCCTCTCTCTCTACCCCTCTCTCTCTCTCTATCTCTGTCTCCCTCTCTCTCTACCTCTTTGGTTATCTTTTTCCATATTTCATACTCTCTCTACACCTCTTTGGATACCTTTCTCGACATTTCGCACTCTTCTCTCTCTCTCTCTTTGTACCTCTTCAGTTATCTTTTTAGACATTTCGCACTCTCTCTCTCTCTCTCTCTCTCTCTCTCTCTCTCTCTCTTTACCTCCTAAGTTATCTTTTCAGACATTTTACACTCTCTCTCTCTTTACCTCTTCGGTTACCTTTTTAGACATTTCATACTTTCTTACTTCCTCGGTTACCATTTTAGACATTTCATACTCTTTCTTACTTCCTCAGTTACCTTTTTAGAGATTTCATACTCTTTCTTACTTCATCGGTTACCTTTTAAGACATTTCAGTCTCTCTTAATCATCAGGCATAAACACCCGCACCTTAACGCTTACCACAACCCCCTGCCCCTCCCTCTAATAGAGCTGTTCTTTCTTTGACAAATGAGATTATTGGGGCATGTTAAAAGTTGTTGTTGTTGACGGATTGCCACCAGTTGATGCGGGCAGGTTGCCCTTTGACTCATTTGATGTGGCGGGTCGTAATGGCTTTCTTGACATTCCCAGCTCTTACTGGAAAAGTTGGAGTTCGTCTATCCCAGGCTATGCTGGGAAACTACTTGTCCAGCCCAAAGGTACTGCAATACTGGGTCCATATATCAGAAACAGCCACCACTACAGGGAACACGGCGATCCTAGCTTCTGTTAGCCAGTCTGGTTTGACCCAGACTGTCCAGGGGAGACCACGAGGAGGTAGAACTGCTAGGTCTTGGTCAGCTGATGGTGCGCCGACCCTGCTATTGCGACCACAGGTCACAGGCGCTTATGCTCCCCCATGTTACAGCAGCCTACTAAAAGTAATCTTGGAAGGGAAAATGCAAGGTAAAAGAGGTAGAGGCAGACTAAGACTAACATGGACGATTAACATCAAAAGATGGATAAGCAGCCTATGACAATCTGCACCATCACATCAAGAGAGAGAGAGAGAGAGAGAGAGAGAGAGAGAGAAAGAAAGAGAGAAAGAGAGAGAGAGAGAGAAAGAGAGAGAGAGAGAGTAGAATGGTGCTCCATGGTAGGCAACCTTCAACATCCAATGCGGAGTCGGCACTCAAAGATAATGATGACGTACAGGCGTAGTCGTTGGGCTAACGCAACAAAAGAAAACAATTTCATCTTTGAGTGCATATTTTAATAGCTTCAGTAATTCCTGTATTAATTGTTACCAGTTGTATATTCTGCGTATCTAATTTCATCATAAAGTTTACAACTATTTTGTTTACCCAGTTAAAAAAAAAGGAAAAGTAAAGAGCCCCCGTCACGCCAAGTGGCGTATAGGAAATATAGTGTTAGTGACCATAAATTTTACAGACCTTCGGCACATGATTTTTGGGGTAATGTGGTCGGTATTACGCCCGTGCCGCTCTACTTTCCCAGAAAAATCAGGTATCCATTTAAGGCTGGGTGAACCCGGAAGCCGTCGGTTGGGATCGAACCGTACCCCTTGTCCTTTGCAGTCCAGCTCACTAACCACTGAGCTATCGCGGCTCCCATTTTGTTTACCTGCTTAGAGATAAAGAATATTTTTAATTATTTACTCCAACCACCTCTATTTTTACTTAACTCTTACTAAACGTATCTAGTTTCTAGAAACTACTCCAACCACCTCTATTTTTACGTAACTCTTAATAAACATATCTACATTCTACTATCTACTCCAGTCACCTCTAATTATACTTAACTCTTTCTAAATATAACAACTTTCTAGTATCTACTCCAACCACCTCTATTTTTAGTTCTGTCTTACTAAACATATCAACATATATAGATAAACACATAAATCAGAGAAAGTCAGTTCAGATCGAGTTAAAGATCCTTGACCTGTATTTCCAGATTTCCTTTAACCACGTGATCTTGTCAGGAATCTCTTATAAAAAAAGCAGACGCGTCGACGGAGACGATAATCCTGGGTCAGGGGTTCCACTCTCCACAACTACCTCAATAAATCAGTCCTTAATGGGTAGTTTACAAACATCACGCACACGTCCGGCCGTCAACAGGAACGCAAAGTACTCCCAGCCCTTATAGCGGTTGGTAATCATTTGAGAAAATACCGTATATGCATAAACCTTATATGAAGAAAATGGCGAGCAAATGGTGTATGTAGTAAAGTAAAGTACCGCCGTCACGCCAAGTGGCGTATAGGGAATATGATGTTTGTGACCATAAATTTTACAGACCTTCGGCACATGATTTTTGGAGTAATGTGGTCGGTATTATGTGCCGCTTAACTTTCCCAGAAAAAAATCCGGTACCCATTAAAGGCTGGGTGAACCGGAAGCCGTCGGTTGGGATCGAAACCTTCCTCTTCTCCTTTGTAGTCTAGTTCACTAACCACTGAGCTACCGCGTCTCCCAATGGTGTATGTAAGCAGGCGATATTAGGCGTTCCGTTCTAATCTAGAATATTCTTCTTCGGCATACAGCTCTAGATGTAAATATCAATAACTTCGAAGAAAGTGCAGATCGATAGATAGGAACATCAAAGTGAAGTACTTCAAATACTTAGGCATCACTCTGACATATAACAACATGCAAGCAAACAGAAATAGACTCAATATGTAACAAGGCTGGTCAAGTTATCGGACAGATCTCACCACTATTGTCTAACAAAGAAGTTACGCTAGAAGATGAACGAGCTATTTATAAGATTATTTTTATCCCAACGTTGTGCTACCAGTGCCAGACATAGATCTTAACCTCAAGAACTATTAGAAAAATAACCACCACAGAAATGAAGTGTGTCAGACACATGACAAGAAACAGCATGAGAGATAAGATCAGAAATTAGGAGTTATGAAAAAGACTAGGAACAGACCCAGCTATTGAATGCAAAAAGCGGCAACAGGTCAAGTGGTTCGGCATGTGATAAGACACAAAGAAATAAATCTAATACGAGTCATCAACAAACTGTACGAGAACATTAGAACAATTTATTAAAGAGTTGCCTTCTTTCTTTGATCCGTATTTTCTCTCTTTGTCGTCTGTGATCTCTCTTTCCCTGTATTTTGCCAGTTGTAACCAAGTAACCCAACTTTCCTCTTCTCATGGTGTGTCCGAAAAATGTTGAATGTTTCTTTCTGATGTTTTTTCGGAGCTCCCTTTTTGTGTTGGCCTCTTTGAGAATGTCCACGTTGGTCTTGTTATATAGCTGTCCAGGGAACTTTCAATATTCTTCTGAAAAATCCAATCTCCGTGGTCTCTAATCAACTTTTCATTTGTTTGTCTACTGCAAGATTCGCTTCCATAGGTCATAATTGGTTCTATATAGCACCGATGAATTCTCTTTCTCACTTCTATTGACATAGATTTGTTGCATAAGACGTTTTTCATTTTCTGAAATGCTATTTTTGTCTTTATTTTTATAGTGCTTTTTTATTTCTGTGGTATATTTTCCAGCTGATGTTATTATTATGCCCAAGTATTTGACGTGTTGCACTTGTTTCAGATTTGTCCTCTTTCTTTTTATGCTCCATGGTGGTGATAATTGTTTCTTCGATATGACCATTACTTCTGTTTTCCTATTTTGACTTAGACCTTTCTTGTTATTTTCTTTTACTATAATGTCTATCATTTCTTGTAGTTCATACTTTGTCTCTCCTATTAAGACTGTGTCCGCAACCGGCAAATTGTTTATGTTGTGACCGTTGACTTCAATCCCTTTTAACACATAAATGCACACAAAAAATCAGATATCGTAAAAGAAAAAAAGTAAAGTCGGTTGGGATCAAACCCTACCTCTTGTCCTTCTGTGGTCCAGTTCACTAACCACTGAGCTATCGCGGCACCCAGATATCGTACAAAATTAAATTAATTTGAAAATTATGGCGCCTCTAAACACATGGCGCGCCCCGGCAACTGCCCGAGTTGTCTGTACCTTGAGCCGACACTGAGTTCAAGTGTGTGCGTGTGTGGTTACCTATCGTCAGCATTTTGCCAGACATATTCTCCTACTATTAGCGAATCAATTCTGAGGAAGAGGTATGTTTACAGCACTCGGAAAAAATGTCAAATAATCAACAACAACAAAAAACAAAATAAAAAAACAATATATGATCTGAAGCAGGATCGAACTCGTACTCGGTGGCACAGCGCCTTGCCACGAAAAGCCAAACGCTAGAGAACATCCTATTTCAATCGACTAATTACCGAGTTGACAGTGCATAACAGAAAGATTAAAGAAAACTTCAGGAGAACGACATCGATTATGAGGGAGATAATGGATTGTTAGGCTAATATATGGGTCTTTGTATGGTTTGTGCAACTGATATAGATATACAGGAAACGTTATATAGATACTTATATGGGAAGCCTAACGATAGATAAATAGACAGACAGGTAGAAAATGTATAGATAAATGGACAACAGTAAGACAAATGGCTAGATAGATAGATAGATAGATAGATAGATAGATAGATAGATAGATAGATAGATAGATAGATAGATAGATAGATAGATAGATAGATAGATAGATAGATAGATAGATAGATGGATGGATGGATGGATGGATGGATGGATGGATGGATGGATGGATGGATGGATGGATGGATAGATAGATAGATAGATAGATAGATAGATAGATAGATAGATAGATAGATAGATAGATAGATAGATAGATAGATAGATAGATAGATAGATAGACACTATTTCCCTAGTTCTGTAAGCAGGCCTAACACTATTGTGTCCGCGATTGAGCAGAATTGTGAATGACATGCTGTGAGCACTGGCGACTGGTGTGTTAGCCTATGTCTCCAGACTATGAGAAGACAAATCGATATCCGTGATCGGAAATGATTGGGAATCACAAGATGACCGGTAGGCACTGTTGACAGGACATGACTGCCTGGTGTACAGTAACTTGTCAGTTAATTGGGTTATGGTAGATCAAGGCGAGCAGAGGTCCAGAGGACAACAGAGAGGGGGACATGGAATGAGATTTTTGTTAAAGAGACAACAGGAGATAGATGGAATGTGATTTTTGTTAAAGAGACAACAGGAGATAGATGGAATGTGATTTTTGTTAAAGAGACAACAGGAGATAGATGGAATGTGATTTTTGTTAAAGAGACAACAGGAGATAGATGGAATGTGATTTTTGTTAAAGAGACAACAGGAGATAGATGGAATGTGATTTTTGTTAAAGAGACAACAGGAGATAGATGGAATGAGATTTTTGTTAAAGAGACAACAGGAGATAGATGGAATGTGATTTTTGTTAAAGAGACAACAGGAGATAGATGGAATGTGATTTTTGTTAAAGAGACAACAGGAGATAGATGGAATTTTGTTTTTGTTACAGAGACAGCTGAATGGGGTAGATGGAGTGTGTAGGCAACAAAATGGGAGAGATGAAATGTGACTTGTGTTAGTGAGAGAACAGAATGGGGGAGATGGAACGTGACTTGTGTTAGTGAGAGAACAGAATGGGGGAGATGGAACGTGACTTGTGTTAGTGAGAGAACAGAATGGGGGAGATGGAACGTGACTTGTGTTAGTGAGAGAACAGAATGGGGGAGATGGAACGTGACTTGTGTTAGTGAGAGAACAGTATGGGGAAAATAGAATGTGACTGGTGTTAGCGAGAGAACAGAATGGGGAAAATAGAATGTGACTGGTGTTAGTGAGAGAACAGAATGGGGGAGATGGAATGTGACTTGTGTTATAGAGACAACAGAATGAGGGAGATGGAATGTGATTTGTATTATAGAGACAACAGAATGAGGGAGATGGAATGTGACTTGTGTTATAGAGACATCAGAATGAGGGAGATGGAATGTGATTTGTGTTATAGAGACAACAGAATGAGGGAGATGGAATGTGACTTGTGTTATAGAGACAACAGAATGAGGGAGATGGAATGTGACTTGTTTTATAGAGACATCAGAAAGAGGGAGATGGAATGTGACATTTATTATAGAGAAAACAGAATGAGGGAGATGGAATGTGACTTGTGTCAGAGAGACAACAGAAGGATGTTTCAATTTGAATGTGACTTGTTTTAGAGAACTGAAAGATTAGGGAGATTTCAAATGTAGCTTGTGATATGAAAGGTCCAAAACTCATAACAGTACCTGGGCTGAATGCGGCCAGTGACTCATAGTTGACTGTTTGCGTTAAATCCAGTGAACTCAACCTGTTCAAGGTCCAACCCTCTGGACTAATCAGTTTATATCAAACGAGTGGGGGTCAAAAAAGAAAATCAACTCTGCAACCAAATCGGATGCTTAACTTGTTTAATGTAGACGACTGCAACATGGCTTTTACACGAACGTAGCGTCCTATTAGTCTCTCTGGCAGAACCCAGGAATGAAATAAAAGCCATTTTTTAAGGACAGATGTCGAAAAATAACAGTC
Organism: Megaustenia siamemsis; assembly: GCA_032433765.1. Lineage (NCBI taxonomy): Eukaryota > Metazoa > Mollusca > Gastropoda > Stylommatophora > Ariophantidae > Megaustenia > Megaustenia siamemsis. Next base: position 112,040,594 of record JAVIAB010000073.1, on the reverse strand, counting down.
TTAGGCGAAAGTTTCTTCTTCTACTTCTTTCCTTCCTTATTTGTCTTTCAGCGTCGAGAGATGTAATTTGCGGTCTTTTACTCTTCTGTTTGCCTCTGCTGCTTTTATGTTTCCTAGTGCGTCTAATATTCAGTCAATCCATCTTTTTCGTGATCGACCCTTGGGTCTGGTGTTCTCACACGTTTATTTAGGGCTTGCTGTGTTGTGTTTTGATATTTCTGCCTTGTCACGTGGCAAAACTATTTTATCCGTTGTTTCTTTATATAATCTATGGCGGGAGTTATTCCTAGCTTTTTTCTCAGTTCTTCATTTCTGATCATGTCTCTCGGGCTGTTTCCTGTCATTCATTTAACACATTTAATCTGGGTAGAGGTTATTTTACTTGTTGTTCTTGCATCTAGTGCCCAGGTCTGGCATTGGTTGCACAACGTTGGGATGAAGACAGACATTGTAGCACAACGTTGGCATGAAGACAGACATTAGTAGCACAACGTTGGGATGAAGACAGACATTGGTAGCACAACGTTGGCATGAAGACAGACATTGTAGCACAACGTTGGCATGAAGACAGACATTGTAGCACAACGTTGGCATGAAGACAGACATTGTAGCACAACGTTGGCATGAAGACAGACATTAGTAGCACAACGTTGGCATGAAGACAGACATTAGTAGCACAACGTTGGCATGAAGACAGACATTAGTAGCACAACGTTGGCATGAAGACAGACATTAGTAGAACAACGTTGGCATGAAAACAGACATTGGTAGCACAACGTTGGCATGAAGACAGACTTTGTAGCACAACGTTGGCATGAAGACAGACATTAGTAGCACAACGTTGGCATGAAGACAGACATTGGTAGCACAACGTTGGCATGAAGACAGACATTGGTAGCACAACGTTGGCATGAAGACAGACATTGGTAGCACAACGTTGGCATGAAGACAGACATTGGTAGCACAACGTTGGCATGAAGACAGACATTGTAGCACAACGTTGGCATGAAGACAGACATTGTAGCACAACGTTGGCATGAAGACAGACATTGTAGCACAACGTTGGCATGAAGACAGACATTAGTAGCACAACGTTGAGATGAAGATGAAGGCGAAAGCTGAAAGAGGCAAATATAACTCCGATGTTTTATTATCTCTTCTAAGCCCGCAAGGCCACCATGATCTTGTTCAATTACGTGCATCCACTTGCTTGCTGCTTTTGAACATCTCTTAGTTGCTTTGTTTTTTTTTTTACCTTTACGAAATCATCTAGAGAGTTTACTTCAATCAGGTTTTATTAAATCTATCTATTGTCCTTTCGAGCCGAAGACGGCACATAGGGCAGAACAAGAATCCCAAAAACAGAAACCTTGCATGCCAAAATGGCACATATTGCAGAGATCACTGCCTCTAAAATCTATGGCTAAAATCTATTTATGAAATAGTAAAAGTTTATTTCCTTGTGGGCTGTTTCCTTTTCTCGTGTTCTTCGGCGTTGTACAGATGCTTAGAAAGTAACTCTCTTGTATTTTTAGTTTGAATTTTGTATTTTAGTAATTTGTTTAGGCAATTTTAAGATTGAATGATTGCATGAGTGATTTGTGTGATATTTTTAAATTAGAAATAATGTCTTGTACAAAAGGTGATTTAATTTCCCAGAATGCGTCGATTATTACGGAAGTTAAGAAATTAAATGAAGAAATGTGACAAGAAAATATAGGTAAGAGAATGTGACAAGAAAATATAGGTAAGAGAATGTGGCAAGAAAATATAGCTAAGAGAATGTGACAAGAAAATATAGGTAAGACAATGTGGCAAGAAAATATAGCTAGGAGAATGTGGCAAGAAAAGATAGGTAAGAGAATGTGACAAGAAAATATAGGTAAGAGAATGTGACAAGAAAATATAGGTAAGAGAATGTGACAAGAAAATATAGGTAAGAGAATGTGACAAGAAAATATAGGTAATAGAATGTGACAAGAAAATATAGCTAAGACAATGTGGCAAGAAAATATAGGTAAGAGAATGTGACAAGAAAATATAGCTAAGAGAATGTGGCAAGAAAATATAGGTAAGAGAATGTGGCAAGAAAATATAGGTAAGAGAATGTGACAAGAAAATATAGGTAAGACAATGTGGCAAGAAAATATAGGTAAGAGAATGTGACAAGAAAATATAGGTGAGAGAATGTGACAAGAAAATATAGGTAAGAGAATGTGGCAAGAAAATATAGGTAAGACAATGTGGCAAGAAAATATAGGTAAGAGAATGTGACAAGAAAATATAGCTAAGAGAATGTGGCAAGAAAATATAGGTAAGAGAATGTGGCAAGAAAATATAGGTAAGAGAATGTGACAAGAAAATATAGGTAAGAGAATGTGGCAAGAAAATATAGGTAAGAGAATGTGACAAGAAAATATAGGTGAGAGAATGTGACAAGAAAATATAGGTAAGAGAATGTGGCAAGAAAATATAGGTAAGAGAATGTTTAAAATAAATAAAGTCAGATGAAAGGAATTGGGGGGGGGGGGGAGGAGAGAGATTTGCGTGGAGCGAGGGGCTGGGTGGTCTACAGGTAAGGCATCGTTCTCAGAACAGGATAGTACCGGGTTCGAAGCCACAGATTGACCATTTGTCATGTATAGTCCGTGGTTTATTTGTAGCGTCACCCTCCCCTGGTCTCTAGATAGTGATATTCGATTTTGAGTCCTTACTGATATCGTTTGAAATGAAGAGGTCCCGTGAGCACTCTGGCATCTTAAAGTTCTCTTGGCACTTTAACGTTAAGAAAGAGTAAGTTAACAAGCCCGTTGCCCGGCAAACATTGTTATAGCAAAACTATCCATGCCAAAGACGGATGTGTCGAACCAAAAGGAGAATCTGTCGCGGGTTTGTCGTAAATTAGCGACACAACACAGCCATCCAACTTAACGAATGAATGCTAAAAATAGAGAGAAAGGAACGACATATGTAATGTAACAGTGAGACTAATGGCAAGAGATGAGAAAGGAGCGACAACTCTAATGTAACAGTGAGACTAATGACAAGAGATGAGAAAGGAGCGACAACTCTAATGTAACAGTGAGACTAATGGCAAGAGATGAGAAAGGAGCGACAACTCTAATGTAACAGTGGGACTAATGGCAAGAGATGAGAAAGGAGCGACAACTCTAATGTAACAGTGAGACTAATGACAAGAGATGAGAAAGGAGCGACAACTCTAATGTAACAGTGAGACTAATGGCAAGAGATGAGAAAGGAGCGACAACTCTAATGTAACAGTGAGACTAATGGCAAGCGATGAGAAAGGAGCGACAACTCTAATGTAGTAGTGGGACTAATGGCAAGAGATGAGAAAGGAGCGACAACTCTAATGTAGTAGTGGGACTAATGGCAAGAGATGAGAAAGGAGCGACAACTCTAATGTAACAGTGAGACTAATGGCAAGAGATGAGAAAGGAGCGACAACTCTAATGTAACAGTGAGACTAATGGCAAGAGATGAGAAAGGAGCGACAACTCTAATGTAGTAGTGGACTAATGGCAAGAGATGAGAAAGGAGCGACAACTCTAATGTAACAGTGAGACTAATGGCAAGAGATGAGAAAGGAGCGACAACTCTAATGTAGTAGTGGGACTAATGGCAAGAGATGAGAAAGGAGCGACAACTCTAATGTAACAGTGAGACTAATGGCAAGAGATGAGAAAGGAGCGACAACTCTAATGTAGTAGTGGGACTAATGGCAAGAGATGAGAAAGGAGCGACAACTCTAATGTAGTAGTGGGACTAATGGCAAGAGATGAGAAAGGAGCGACAACTCTAATGTAGTAGTGGGACTAATGGCAAGAGATGAGAAAGGAGCGACAACTCTAATGTAGTAGTGGGACTAATGGCAAGAGATGAGAAAGGAGCGACAACTCTAATGTAGTAGTGGGACTAATGGCAAGAGATGAGAAAGGAGCGACAACTCTAATGTAACAGTGAGACTAATGACAAGAGATGAGAAAGGAGCGACAACTCTAATGTAACAGTGAGACTAATGACAAGAGATGAGAAAGGAGCGACAACTCTAATGTAACAGTGAGACTAATGACAAGAGATGAGAAAGGAGCGACAACTCTAATGTAACAGTGAGACTAATGGCAAGAGATGAGAAAGGAGCGACAACTCTAATGTAACAGTGGACTAATGGCAAGAGGTGAGAAAGGAGCGACAACTCTAATGTAGTAGTGGGACTAATGGCAAGAGATGAGAAAGGAGCGACAACTCTAATGTAACAGTGAGACTAATGGCAAGCGATGAGAAAGGAGCGACAACTCTAATGTAACAGTGAGACTAATGGCAAGAGATGAGAAAGGAGCGACAACTCTAATGTAACAGTGAGACTAATGGCAAGAGATGAGAAAGGAGCGACAACTCTAATGTAACAGTGAGAATAATGGCAAGAGAAGGAGCGACAACTCTAATGTAACAGTGAGACTAATGGCAAAAGGTGAGAAAGGAGCGACAAGTCTAATGTAACAGTGAGACTAATGGCAAGAGGTGAGAAAGGAGCGACAAGTCTAATGTAACAGTGAGACTAATGGCAAGAGGTGAGAAAGGAGCGACAAGTCTAATGTAACAGTGAGACTAATGGCAAGAGGTGAGAAAGGAGCGACAAGTCTAATGTAACAGTGAGACTAATGGCAAGAGGTGAGAAAGGAGCGACAACTCTAATGTAACAGTGAGACTAATGGCAAGAGGTGAGAAAGGAGCGACAAGTCTAATGTAACAGTGAGACTAATGGCAAGAGATGAGAAAGGAGCGACAAGTCTAATGTAACAGTGAGACTAATGGCAAGAGGTGAGAAAGGAGCGACAAGTCTAATGTAACAGTGAGACTAATGGCAAGAGATGAGAAAGGAGCGACAACTCTAATGTAACAGTGAGACTAATGGCAAGAGGTGAGAAAGGAGCGACAAGTCTAATGTAACAGTGAGACTAATGGCAAGAGATGAGAAAGGAGCGACAAGTCTAATGTAACAGTGAGACTAATGGCAAGAGGTGAGAAAGGAGCGACAAGTCTAATGTAACAGTGAGACTAATGGCAAGAGGTGAGAAAGGAGCGACAACTCTAATGTAACAGTGAGAATAATGGCAAGAGAAGGAGCGACAACTCTAATGTAACAGTGAGACTAATGGCAAGAGATGAGAAAGGAGCGACAAGTATAATGTAACAGTGAGACTAATGGCAAGAGATGAGAAAGGAGCGACAAGTATAATGTAACAGTGAGACTAATGGCAAGAGATGAGAAAGGAGCGACAACTCTAATGTAACAGTGAGACTAATGGCAAGACATGAGAAAGGAGCGACAAGTCTAATGTAACAGTGAGACTAATGGCAAGACATGAGAAAGGAGCGACAAGTCTAATGTAACAGTGAGACTAATGACAAGAGATGAGAAAGGAGCGACAACTCTAATGTAACAGTGAGACTAATGGCAAGCGATGAGAAAGGAGCGACAACTCTAATGTAACAAGTGGACTAATGGCAAGAGATGAGAAAGGAGCGACAACTCTAATGTAGTAGTGGGACTAATGACAAGAGATGAGAAAGGAGCGACAACAACTCTAATGTAACAATGGGACTAGTGGCAAGAGAAGAGAAGGGAACGACAACAACTCTAATGTAACAGTGAGACTAATGGCAAGAGATGAGAAAGGAGCGACAACAACTCTAATGTAACAATGGGACTAGTGGCAAGAGAAGAGAAGGGAACGACAACAACTCTAATGTAACAGTGAGACTAATGGCAAGAGATGAGAAAGGAGCGACAACTCTAATGTAACAGTGAGACTAATGACAAGAGATGAGAAAGGAGCGACTAGTCTAATGTAACAGTGAGACTAATGACAAGAGATGAGAAAGGAGCGACAACTCTAATGTAACAATGGGACTAGTGGCAAGAGAAGAGAAGGGAACGACAACAACTCTAATGTAACAGTGAGACTAATGACAAGAGATGAGAAAGGAGCGACAACTCTAATGTAACAGTGAGACTAATGGCAAGCGATGAGAAAGGAGCGACAACTCTAATGTAACAATGGGACTAGTGGCAAGAGAAGAGAAGGGAACGACAACAACTCTAATGTAACAGTGAGACTAATGGCAAGAGATGAGAAAGGAGCGACAACAACTCTAATGTAACAATGGGACTAGTGGCAGAGAAGAGAGAACGACAACAACTCTAATGTAACAGTGAGACTAATGGCAAGAGATGAGAAAGGAGCGACAACTCTAATGTAACAGTGAGACTAATGGCAAGAGATGAGAAAGGAGCGACAACTCTAATGTAACAGTGAGACTAATGACAAGAGATGAGAAAGGAGCGACAACTCTAATGTAACAGTGAGACTAATGACAAGAGATGAGAAAGGAGCGACTAGTCTAATGTAACAGTGAGACTAATGACAAGAGATGAGAAAGGAGCGACAACTCTAATGTAACAGTGGACTAATGACAAGAGATGAGAAAGGAGCGACTAGTCTAATGTAACAGTGAGACTAATGACAAGAGATGAGAAAGGAGCGACAACTCTAATGTAACAGTGGGACTAATGACAAGAGATGAGAAAGGAGCGACAACTCTAATGTAACAATGGACTAGTGGCAAGAGATGAGAAAGGAGCGACAACTCTAATGTAGTAGTGGGACTAATGGCAAGAGATGAGAAAGGAGCGACAACTCTAATGTAACAATGGGACTAGTGGCAAGAGATGAGAAAGGAGCGACAACTCTAATGTAGTAGTGGGACTAATGGCAAGAGATGAGAAAGGAGCGACAACTCTAATGTAGTAGTGGGACTAATGGCAAGAGATGAGAAAGGAGCGACAACTCTAATGTAGTAGTGGGACTAATGGCAAGAGATGAGAAGGGAGCGACAACTCTAATGTAACAGTGAGACTAATGACAAGAGATGAGAAAGGAGCGACAACTCTAATGTAACAGTGAGACTAATGGCAAGAGATGAGAAAGGAGCGACAACTCTAATGTAACAGTGGGACTAGTGGCAAGAGAAGAGAAGGGAACGACAACTCTAATGTAAAAGTGAGACTGGTGGCAAAAAAAGAAAAAAAAAAGAAATGCAGGTCGGAGATGAAAGATCTAAGACAGAACGACAAGGCCAATTGGACAAAGAGAAGCAACAAAATGTATATTATAATAATCAGATAACACATTGCAATCGATGGAGCGTAAACACTACAAAGGATGTACATGGTAATCAAGAATGGCATAGATACACGGGATACAAGATAAAACACAATTATAGCCCTATTTTGCTTCCATTTAATAAACTATCGCATTGTAAGCCAGACTGTTCTTCTCATTTCTTATATGATGTAGCATAAAATCGCTTCCAGTGTCTATGAAATGAATATATCTTTACATTTTTTATTGTTGCTATTTCAGATCTTTGAAGTAAAATTAATTGTTATAGGGTAAACGAATCTCCCGCAATCGTTTCTTTTACCGGAGTAATTCAGTTAAAGTTCCTTGCTTCCCATTTCCTTTATGCACAAACGAAATGAGTTAATTGTCAGTTATAATATCATCTTATAACCGGTTTGGATGTGTTGAAGTAGTTGTTTATGTCTAAAACAGTGCTGCCCCTTGTCTTGATATATAATTTTTTATTTGTTTTTGTTTTTGTTTCATGAGACACACGCATTGAAGTTTCACGCCAAGAAGTGAATAACTGGTTAGTTAATCGAATAATAGAGGAGATATTAGATGGCAAAATGTGATCTATAGCTTGCAAGGCTAGTTTTGTGTCTGAGAAAACCAAGATATCGGCAGGGCGCTTTCAAAATGTAGAACAATTACACCAAATTGCCATCTCTATATATGTTACTTCTGCGATGTTTGAGGGTAGAATTCTCTTCCAGGTCGGGAAATTTGAGGATAAATATTTCTAGCACATATTTTTGTTTTCGGTTTACGTTCAAATTGCTTGTTCTGATCAGCTGAAAGCATGTCTGTTGTTTACGCTAAAAATTATTTTGATAGGTATTTATAATGTTGGCGTTTTATTGTCACTAAACAAATCTTTATTTATAATGTTGACCTTTCTTGTCACTAATCAAACCTTCATTTATAATTTAGGCGCTTTCTTGTCACTAAACAAACCTTCATTTATAATTCTTTTTTTCCGTTCCAAACTTTGAGGTTAAGGATAGAAAAATGTAGCTTTTGAATTTATTTGATTTGTCTTTTTTTTTTTTTTTTTTTAAATTCAACTATTGATAGTGGCTTTCTTCTGCCTGCTGGCATGATAGTGGCTTTCTTCTGCCTGCTGGCATGATAGTGGCTTTCTTCTGCCTGCTGGCAGGTTGTATTTTCCCCTCACAACATGGCCGTGATGTTCTTCTAAGGAATGTCGATGAAGTATAGTGAGTCCATTGTGTTCATCTATTTATCTAGTTTTCTGCACTATAATGTCTAGTAGACATTATAATGAAGGAAAGCTAAAATAAAGGACTCAGCCTCAATAGCAAAAATACAGAAATAATAGTAGCAACAAAGAAAAAGACATCACTGTAATTCACAATAAAGACAAGTGGAGGAAAATCAAAATATGTAAATTCTTTTAAATACATGGAAACAATGTTAACCTCAGATGGTAGATGTACAAGAGGGGTAACAATAGGACAGCAGACAAGAAAGTCACTGGAAGCTGTAGAAATGTGGTTTTACAGAAGAATGTTGAGAATACCATGGGCAGCTAAGAAGAGCAATAAAAAAGTTCTGAAACAGGACAAAGCAGAAAAAAAAAACCCAATTTCCAATATTAGAAGGAAACAGTCATTATTTTTTGGCCTTGTAATCAGAAAGGAACAGCTGGAATATATTGTAACAACAGGGAAAATTGAGGGACGAAGAGATAGAGGGAAGCAAAGAGAAAAGATACCAAACAGCTTAAGATAATGGCTTGGCAGAAGGTCAACAACATAAAAGTAAAATAGTTGTTGAGATCGAAAGTTGTAGAGAGACATGATCACCTAGCCAGCAGGCATGGTACTTGATGATGCTGCAGATGATTTAGCTAGTCAATGTTTCAGCAGACTTTACCTCTTTATACTTTTTCTTTAGGTTGTCTTGAGTTATAGAAGGATACCACTTTTTATGAAATACTTTAAGCAATGCTAATTTCTCCTCAGGTTTAGTATATTTATGAGGGCAACGTTTAAAGAGCTGTCGAAATTGAAGATTTTGGCTTGCACATCACTCCAGACTAGCATTTCAAATATATCAGTTTTGACACTGGATACCGGAGTGGAAACGACAGCTTGTATATCATTAGACGTAACTGTGGTTATAACTTGGCATGTTTTAACACTGACATTGGTGTATTACATAATCTGCAGGGCAGAAAGTCATGTCTTTAAACTGGATGAACGAGAACAACATAAAGGACAACGGAATAAAGATAAACTCTACGACATCTAGAATGTGTGGGACATGTGAACCAATGAGAAATAAAAAGAGGGATAAGAGATGAAATGATAAAATTAAGGGAGATGTGCTACATATAGGAGGATTACAATTGATAATATGTAAATATTCATAAGCTAAAACATATTTTAAAATTAAAAGGAGACTTAATTGAGGCACAATCCAAACGCTTCCAGCGAGTAGATGGCTGTGAGTTAAATGTGAATGTGATGAGGCCTGAGAAGTGGAGGGGGAACAACAACTAATATATGGAAGTGCATTATGGACGATAGGCAAGATACTATAAAAGACATTAGAGGCAGCTCCGATGTGTTTTATCAGAAGATGTGCTACGAATTCAATGGACAACAAACATTAGAAATGAAGAGTGTTTAAAACGAGCTGGTGAAACCAGAGATATCACCAAAATCATAAGGAAGAGACCATATACATTTATTGGGCATGTAATACAAAAAGAAGGCACCGAGAATAATATAACAACAGGCAAAATGATTTAAAAGAGGAGCAGAGGAAAACCATCAGCAAAATATTGAACAGCTTCTCCAAATGGCATAACAAAGAGCATCGACTGAAACTATGACATGAATGAAGGAAACGGTGATGTGGAGAGAGATGATCGACTACACCAACTGGCATGGCACCTGATGATGATGAATGGGGGAAAATGGAGGGGATGAAAGTCATTATGTTTGTACTTTAATTTGGGTTTCTAACACTTGAATTTAGGAAAAACAGTGGGACAAAACAGAAGCCATATTCTGCATGAGGACTTGAAACGAAAAGTATACAGAAGTAAACAAACCAATATATGCCTGCTTCATAGACTACACCAAAGCTTTTGATAGAAGACACCATAAACAACTTATAGACTGCCTAAAAGATATACATCTAGATGACACGGTCATACGACCAATATATAATTTATACTGGGAGCAAACAACAATATTTAAATGTAACAAAGAGAACTCTACACATATTGATATAAAAAGAGGAGTAAGACAGATCACCAAGTTTTTTCAATCTATACACTGAGTAAAAAGATAATCAATAACCTAAGATATGCTGATGATACTGTAATCCTGGCACAAAATCCTAAATATCTACAACAATTATTTAATGAAATAAACGTGATAAATAAGACTAAAACTATGATCATATTCTAAGAGGACTTCCGTTTCTAAGATGGCGGATCTAGTCCACGTTCTCTCGATCGCTGCAGAAAGTGCATTCGATGTCTGATTAATTTCGGTTCTCCATCGCACTCCTATGTGTTAAAATCAAGATAATGATCTACTTATTACATCTGAGCCGATAAAACAATGTCGTACACCGGCAATATTTTATTTTCGACAAATCAAGTGTTGTGAATGCGACCTTCCATCGTCTAGGCTTGTTCAGCGCTCACATTGGTGCTGTTCATGACCGTTGAGGGATTTGCTTGACGCAAGTTATTTATATGTTCTCATTAAATGTGAACTGCTTCGTCAGCCGCAGTTTTATCTCTTTAGGGAATTTGCACCGTGTTCTGTTCGTCGTAGGCTACATTCACTAGAGTAATCAAGAATCTAAAGATCACGTCATTGCTGTGCTTACATTGTTATGTGTGCCAAGTCATCGTAATGGCACATCGTCAATCCCTAGACCGACCGTACGCTAATCTTACGGTCTGTTGTTTGATGTTCGACGGGGATAATCTGACGACTAACTGTATGTTTATGTGTTCAAAATTGGAGTCAACAACGATGGCCTAACATCATCAAGCGCTATACATTTTTAAAGAAATATGACGATCATCACTTTTGGGGGAACCATTGCAGGCTATGCATGAAAAGTGTTTTGTGTTACAGTTTCCTTATATTCCAAGTCCATGGGGGCACTGGTTAGTCTCGAGGCAAGCCGCCGGCCTCGGGACAGATAGGTTGTGGGTTCAAATCTCGGCAACACTGGTTGGGATTTTTATGTATGATTTCTCTCTGCGACAACCACCCCTGGTCTCAGCAGCGAGGCCCGGCTTGAATCGTCAGTTACTCATCGACGGAAAAAAACATGAGTACCTTCCGAAGTCGGAGTTATCTGCCTGTGCGGCGAGGGACCCCAGTGCACCTGGCTGCCAGGGAAAAATGGATTAACACACAAAACTCAGTTCCTAATCTCTAGGGACTTTGTCAGAGTTCAAAGCTGGCGAACGCAACAATATTCTAAGATAATACTCAAAACCCACAAGTGGATATCAACATTGAAGGAATAGACCTGGAGACAGTTCAGAACTACAACAACCTGGAACATAATACAGGGTGTTTTTAAAGTCGCAGTGCAGTGAATATTTCTAATATTCAGTAAATGACGTAATCATCATCTACGTACCACAATTTTGTAAACCACATTTGTGAACAAACGCTGCTTCCTTTAAGGTTTTATTTACGTAAAGGACGGGCACTACGCTACTTTCACTGTCTCATTGCTTGAAGGAAATGGTGTTGACGATTGAAAACAGGGTATTTCTGGTTGAGCATGTCTTCCGTAATGGCGGTAAATATACGGATGAGGTCATTAGACAATTCGTGAGGAAATTTCCAGACTCACAAGTCCCTCACCGAAATTCTGTTACAAAATTGATCAAAAGTTTCGTGAAACCGGTAGTGTGGTAGATGCATACCGATCTGGAAGACCTTCAATTTCACAAGACCAAATTATGGAACTCGTGCGCTGCCGGAGCCCGAAAGGGGAGTAAAGAACAGCGGCGCTGTACCCTACCAGGCATGTTCGTAAGAGGCGAGAAAGGAGGGTTAGGCATGGGACTGGCTATCCCATACTGTAAAAAAAGTAAGCCGAAAAAACTTCACAAACATGAACAAGTCAAAGAAAGATAAAGTTAATCCGTCAACCAGGAAAGAGAAGGGCTCTCTGTCTAAGAGACGTATGACGCAATCCGGAGAAAGCCATAAGGAGTCCGGGTTGCCGACTCACCCTTTGTCTACCAGGAAATCATCCAGAATTGGCACCTGGAATGTTCGTACCCTTAACGAACAGGGAAAAGCGGCACAAGTGGCAGCAGAAATGACCAACTATAAGATAGATATTCTGGGAATGTGTGAAACAAGATGGCTGGGAGCGGAGAGAATAAAATTGAATACAGGGGAGATGATTTTATCATCAGGACACCAGGAACCAGGAGCACAACATAGCGAAGGGGTAGCTATAATGCTATCAAAAAATGCACAGAAGACATTAATAGAATGGGAGGCAGTGGGACCAAGACTGGTGAGAGCAACATTTAGAACAACAAAAAACAAAATAAAATTACACATTATACAATGCTATGCACCAACCAACGATAAAGATGACTCAGTTAAAGATGATTTTTATAAACAGCTACAATGGCAGATGGATGCAAGACGAGCCAAGGATATTATAATCTTGATGGGAGACCTAAATGCTAAGGTAGGATCAGACAACAGAGGCTTCGAAGAGATTATGGGAAAACATGGACTTGGAGATATAAACGAGAATGGAGAGATATTTGTGAATTTCTGCGCCCTTAATCAAATGAGCCTCGGAGGAACAATAGTCCAACATAAAAGAATACACAAAGCTACATGGGTGTCACCAGATCATAGAACGGAAAATCAAATTGATCACATATGTATTAATAATAAGTTTAAGTCATCCTTACAGGATGTAAAAGTATATAGATGGGCAGATATAGCTTCTGATCATCATCTTCTGTTAGCCAAACTTAAAATTAAATTAAAAAGGTATAATACAACGAATAAGGGTAGAAAGTATTTCAACGTATGTTTTCTTAAAGAACAAGGAATTAAAGATAAATTCGCAGTCACAATATCAAAAAAATCCCAAGTCCTCCAACAACTAGAAAATACAATAAATATAGAAGATCATTGGAAACAGGTAAAAAATATATGGAAAGAGACATGCGAAGAAGCACTGGGGAAAAGAGAACGCCAGAATAAGGCATGGATGACAGCAGAGACCCTGGATAAAATTAAAGAAAGAAAGAACAAGAAAGCAGACATAAATGAAAGCAAAACAAGAAGTAATAAAGCCAAGACACAGGAAGCTTACACAGAGGTGAACAAAGAAGTGAGAAGATGCATTAAAAGGGATAAGAGGAAATATATAGATGAACTAGCTAAAGAGGCAGAAGAAGCAGCAAATAAAGGGAATATGAAAGAACTGTACAACAGCACAAAGAAATTAGGTGGAAAATACAAACAGATCAACGCCTTTATCAAAGATAAGAAAGGAAATCTGCTTAGTAATATAAGGGAACAAATGGAGAGATGGAAAGAACACTTTGAAGAACTTTTGAACAGACCCGGCTCAAATAATCCTCCAGATATACTACCAGCAGGAGAAGAGTTACACGTTAACTGCGGAAAACCAAGCAAAGAAGAAATAATGAAAGCCATCAAACTATTAAAAGATGGTAAAGCCACAGGACCAGATGAAATTCCTTCGGAAGCCATCAAAGCAGATATTAACATCTCTACCAAGATGTTACAGGATCTATTGGATAAAATTTGGGAGAGGGAAGAAATACATAAAGACTGGAGAGAAGGTTATATGATCAAACTACCAAAGAAAGGAAGTTTACAGGAGTGCACAAATTATAGGGGAATTATGCTACTATCAGTGCCAGGAAAAATATTAGGCAGAATCATTCTGGAGAGACTAAAAGAGGCCATAGAGAAACACTTGAGAGATGAACAGGCAGGTTTTAGGAAGAACAGATCATGTGCTGATCAAATAACTACCCTACGTATAATAGTTGAACAAAGTTTAGAACTAAAATCCCCACTATATATTGGATTCATAGATTACGAAAAGGCATTTGATAGTTTAGACAGAAGAATGCTTTGGAAGTTGCTGAGTCATTACGGAATCCCCATAAAGTTTATTAACCTGATAAAAACAATGTATGAAGGAACAAAATGTAGTGTGGTGCATGAAGGACAGCTTACAGAAGCATTTGAAATAAGAACAGGAGTAAGGCAAGGATGCCTCCTGTCTCCATTTCTCTTTCTACTGGCCATAGATTGGATTATGAAAATAACTCAAAACAACAGAAATGGGATCCATTTGTCACTGACCAAACAACTTGATGATTTAGACTTTGCTGATGACATAGCTCTCCTATCACACAGCCATCAACAGATGCAGGATAAAATGAGTATATTAGATGAGAGATCACAACAGCTAGGACTAAAGATTAATAGAGATAAGACCAACATTATGAGAATTAATGCAGTTGGCAATAACCATATAAAACTAGGAGAAATACCTCTACTAGACGTACAATCTTATATATATCTGGGCAGTAATATAGATAAAGAGGGAGGAACAGAAAATGATACCAAAATAAGGATATCAAAAGCAAGAGGAGCTTTCATTGCACTGGGAAACATATGGAAATCCAAAGAAATTAGGCTAAATACAAAAATAAAAATTTTCAACTCAAATGTTAAGTCGGTCCTATATATGGCTGTGAAACATGGAGAATGACAAAATTGACAATCACGAAAGCACAGACTTTCATTAATGGATACTTGCGCAGAATAAAGGGATGGAAATGGCAGGACAAAGTCACTAACGTGGAATTATGGAAATGTACCGGTCAAATACCAGTGGATAAAGAGATACAGCGAAGACGATGGCGATGGATAGGACACACACTACGGAAGCCAACTGAGAGTATTACACAACAGGCCCTTTTTGGAATCCCCAGGAGAAAAGACAAAGAGGAAGACCAAGGAATTCTTGGAGAAGACAGATAGAAGCAGAGATGAAGATGATGGGGAAGACATGGAATGATCTTAAAAGAATGGCAAAAAACAGAACGACTTGGAAAGTGTTTGTTGAAGACCTATGCTCCACCGGGAGCTAAAAGGTAAAAGAAGAAGAAATTATGGAACTCCAAGACAGAATTACAATGAGTCCAAATGCATCTTTAAACCACTTGTCTCAACAGGTGCAAATATCTAAGAGTTCTGTTCACAAGGTTTTAAGAAGTGAACTACACTATCGTCCATACAAATTAACTGAAGTGTCTCAACTCCAAGAAAGAGATTATGAATCCCGTTTAAACTACTGCATGTGGTTTCAGAATTTTATTTATGAACAAGGCGCTGCCATCCTTGACGTCACTTTTTTCACTGATGAGGCCTGGTTTCATTTATCCGGTTATGTGAACAGTCAGAACAATCGGCTGTGGAGCAGTGAAAACCCCCATGAATTTCATCAAGTGCCGCTTTACGATCAAAAAGTCGGAGTGTGGTGCGCTATAAGTCGTATGCGGATAATAGGACCTATATTTTTTAATGAAACAATAAATGCAGAACGTTACCGTACTTTAATTCTGGAACCGTTCATAGCACACCTTACAGGACGGGAAATTATGGAATCCTGGTTTCAACAGGATGGGGCAACAGCACACACAGCCACAACAACACTCAATTATTTAGAAAGCATATTTGCAAATCGCATTATTTCACGTGGAATCTGGCCTGTTCGTTCACCAGATCTAACACCCCCAGATTATTATCTGTGGGGGGCATTGAAGGGGAAAGTTTATGAAAATAATCCGCAGACAATTAATGACCTAAAGACTGAAATAGTAGACAAGATTAAACAAATATCACCAGACATTATTCTGAAGGTTTTCGCAAATATGGAAAGACGAATCACGACATGTCTTGAGGCCCGTGGTGGACATTTTCAACAAATGCTTTAGGCACAACTTTATTGTGTTACTACCAACATTACCCATTATAAGCTCGCCGATAGCAGTCAAGTATATTTGAATAATACCATTTATTTTACAATTTGTGTGACGCATTAGTTAACCGCATTTCTGGTGACGTTTTTTCTTTAGAGAGTATAAATTCAAAGGCACTGCGACTTTAAAAACACCCTGTATATTCCAGTGATGGAAAATTTACAATAGAAATAAACAAATAAAATAGGAATGGCAAATATGTAATTTAATGTTATGAAAAAAAATATAACAACAACAAAAACAATAACGTCAGGGCTAAAACTAAGAATAACAAAATGTTATATCTTCTTAACATTCCTGTATGGTGTTGAATCTTGGACATTAGACAAGAAAACAGAAGAGAAAATTGAAGCCTTTGAAATGTGGATTTATAGAAAAATAGGAAGATTTGGATAAAAAGGAGAAAAAAACATAAGATGAACTCTAAAAACAACTAAAAATGAAAAGAGAACTACTAAACACAATTCGAACAAGAAAAATTAGTTTTTTTGGGCATGTTAAAAGACACAGTACTAAAAGTAATCTTGGAAGAGAAAATACAAGGTAAAAGAGGCACACCAAGACCAACATAGACGAGTAACATCAAAAGATTGACAAGACAGCCTATGACAACCTGCACTATCAAAGCAGAAGACAGAGCGGAATGGAGCTCCATGGTAGCCAACCTTCGATGACGGCACTCGATGATGATGAACACTTCCATAAAGCCCCGATTGCGTCTGTGTTTGCACATTTGTAAGTGTAAACCAGAACAATCCAAAATTGCAGTCATAAATCGTAAAACTAATTATTTTGCTCGCAACCTAACGACGGGTAGGATGTTTTATGGTCTGGGTAACATATCTGAGGTGAGACCGTAAATGAATGTCATAGAAGGAAACCTGAACAATGACGCTTTCCAACGTGCGATAATTTTGAAATATGTTCTATCCGGTGTAGTGTTAAAATAATATCTGTTGTGAATGGGATAAGAACATATTTTCATTGGGTGTTATTTAAAGCTTTCTTTGTCTTCTTGGAATAGTGCTGCTGTGATGAGATTTATTGTATGAAAATTGGACTTAAAAACTGGATTACTCCTAGTCCTGCTACCTTTTCTTCTTTCTTGTTTTGTTGCTCCTGCATCGGGATGGGAAATGGAGTAGCCTATACTTGACGGGGTTACTGTTAGGCTTTGCATTATAGTTCAGTAGTTTAATTTTAAGCAGTAGATGTTTATTACATACATGGACAATATATGCAAGTTAGTCAACACATCCGAGACAGAGGAGATCAACGAGCTTCTATTTGCAGACAATCAGGCACTAATACATGAAACAATAGAAGACCTACAAGAACACTTAAACAAAGTCAACAGCTCAGGGACAAAATACAACATGAAAATCAGCATCGACAAAATAGAAGTCACGAATGTCGCCAAAAATAAACAGAACATCAACATAACTATAGAGGGCAGACAACTAAAACAAGTAGAGGATTTCAAATACCTAGGAGGTCTAATGACAAACGATAATTCTCAAACAGCAGAGATAGAATCAAGATGCAACAAAGCTTGTCAAATCATTGGACAGTTATCACCACTATTGTCCAACAAGGAAATAACTCTGGAGGTAAAACGAGCACTTTACAATCTTCATCCCAACGTTGTGCTACCAATGCTAGACCTGGACCCTAGATGCAAGAACAATAAGAAAATAACCTCTACAGAGATGAAATGTGTTAGACGAATGACAGGAAACAGTCTGAGAGATAAGATCAGAACTGAGAAAAAAGCTAGGAATAGCCCCCGCCATAGAATATATAAAGAAACAACAGATAAATTGTTTGGCCACGTGGCAAGGCAGAAAGATCAAAATACAACACAACGAGCCTTCAACAAACGTTGTGAGAATACCAGACCCATTGGTCGACAATATGAAAGAGAAAGAATGAATGGAATATTAGAAGCACTATGAAAGATAACAGCAGCAGAGGCGAACAGAAGAGCAAAAGACCGCAAATTATATCTCTCCTCAACACTGAAAGGCAAACGAGGAAGGAAAGTAGAAGAAGCAGTATATCATAGCTGAGTAGTTTACAGTTAGACAGTAGATCATAGGTCAGTAGTTTACAGTTAGACAGTAGATCATAGGTCAGTAGTTTACAGTTAGACAGTAGTTCGTAGTTCAGTAGTTTACAGTTAGACAGTAGTTCGTAGTTCAGTAGTTTACAGTTAGACAATAGATCATAGGTCAGTAGTTTACAGTTAGAATAGATCATAGTTCAGTAGTTTAAAGTTAGACAGTTGATCATAGTTCATTAGTTTACAGTTAGGCAACAGATCATAGTTCAGTTGTTTACAGTTAGACAATAGATCATAGTTCAGCAGTTTACAATTAGACAGTTGATCATAGTTCAGTTGTTTACAGTTAGACAGTAGATCATAGTTCAGTAGTTTACCGTTAGACAATAGATCATAGTTCAGCAGTTTACAATTAGACAGTAGATCATAGTTCAGTTTTTTATAGTTAGGCAATAGATTATAGTTCAGTAGTTTACAGTTAGACAATAGATCATAGTTCAGTAGTTTACAGTTAGACAATAGATCATGGTTGATGTAGTTTACAGTTAAATAGTAGATCATAGTTCAGTTGTTTACAATTAGACAATAGATCATAATTCAGTAGTTTACAGTTAGACAGTAGATCATAGTTGATATAGTTTACCGTTAGATAGTAGATCATAGTTCACTAGTTTACAGTTAGATAGTAGATCATAGTTCAGTAGTTTACAGTTAGACAGTAGATCATAGTTCAGTAGTTACAGTTAGACAGTAGATCATAGTTCAGAAATTTACAGTTAGACAGTAGATCATAGTTCAGTAGTTTACAATTAGACAGTAGATCATAGTTCAGTATCCTGTGTGTTACCGGGGCCTCATTATGAGGGAGGTAAAGAATAGTGACACTGTGACCTTCCAGGCATGTCGTAAGAGGCGACTAAGGAGGTTGATCGATGGCCTGACAAGCTGTCATTGTAAAAAGTCTTGTTATGGAAACAGCGCCATAGATTTTAGATCAGTGATCTCTGCAATATGTGCCATTTTGGCACGCAAGGTTTCTGTTTTTGAGATTGTGGTTCTGCCCTATGTGCCGTCTTCGGCTCGAAAGGACAATAGATAGATAGTTCAGTAGTTTAAAGTTAGACAGTAGATCATAGTTCAGAAATTTACAATTAGACAGTAGATCATAGTTCAGTAGTTTACAGTTAGACAGTAGATCATAGTTCAGTAGTGTACAATTAGACAGTAGATCATAGTTCAGTAGTTTACAGTTAGACAGTAGATCATAGTTCAGTAGTTTACAGTTAGACAGTAGATCATAGTTCAGTAGTTTACAATTAGACAGTAGATCATAGTTCAGTAGTTTACAGTTAGACAGTAGATCATAGTTCAGTAGTTTACAGTTAGACAGTAGATCATAGTTCAGTAGTTTACATTTATACAATAGATCATAGTTCAGTAGTTTACAATTAGACAGTAGATCATAGTTCAGTAGTTTACAGTTAGACAGTAGATCATAGTTCAGTAGTTTACAATTTGGCTGCAAATCGTTGCGTCATACATATTACAGTAGCACCTACTGTTGACACCAGCTTCGTTCAAAGAATCTCACCGAATGGCGATTTGAATGAACCCGAATAATTTTTTCTTTCCTCGAAAGATACAACAATTTGATTTAATTTATTTGAAAAGTCCCAGTAATTGTTTATTTAAACCTGTGTAATATAAATTCATGTGCAGAGCTAAACTCTTGCAGTCGAGGAAAACAAATCAAAACAAAACAAACAAACAAATAAAATTAACCACTTCTATGTGCGTATATCCAATGACTATAATAGTATGTACACCTTTTCGCCATCTGTCCGCAACAGATAGGACGTTAAGTTGGTGTATGTGCGCTGTGTTGTTGTTGTTGTTTCCAAACAAACAATTTAAAAAAAAATAAAAGTAGAAAAAGTGGTATTGTAAGAGCTTTACGTAGGTAAGAAAAAAAAAAGTCGAATGACGTTTCGGTCAATTACCCCTTCAGCTGGAACAATAAACAAGAACACAAAAATATATATAAGGATATAGACGGAAATCTAACTACATGGTGATAATATGCTAGATACTCAAGAAAGGAAAAAAGAGTCACTCTTGTTGTTTCCAGTGAATATGTGATATATGCAACTTTCGACCCTAAACATCCAATTTCAGGACATTTTTTATCACCGGTTTGTCTTCCCTCATCGATATCCACTCGTTTGACCAAATTGACTATTTATCCCTTTAGCCGATGTCAGGTTAACGACAGAACCTTTAGCCGATGTCAGGTTGACGACAGAACCTTTAGCCGATGTCAAGTTAACGACAGAACCTTTAGCCGATGTCAGGTTAACGACAGAACCTTTAGCCGATGTCAGGTTAACGACAGAACCTTTAGCCGATGTCAGGTTAACGACAGAACCTTTAGCCGATGTCAGGTTAACGACAGAACGAGCATGAGAAGAGAATGAATTTCAACAGTTACGTCCCCTATTCCGATGGTTTCCTATCTGAAAGCCTCCACTTGACACCAGGCACAGAACTATACTATTTGACATTACAAGATAATAACGCCCTCTTCATAATTATCTTGTCTTGTATAGATCCTATATCCTCTGTACAAGCGTTCTATATTAACAACATTATTCCATTAATGGAGTCTGTCGAGGGGTCTTAGAGGACCGAAGAATACGTTTATCCAATGCTGTCGCCGCGTGGGAGATCTGGCTAGAGTCAGGGATCCGCTTAGAAATGATGTGATGAGTGCAACATTCTGCACAGCACATGCAAGTATATGTTGACAATTGATGCAGAAGGGAGATGAGTGCCAGAGTTTGAGATATGTGTATCGTATACAAGTAGATGGATGATTGTGAGGGTTTGTGACGAAGAGTTAAAATGAGAAAGTAGGAAAGATAACATGAAATATGAGTGAAGATGACAAAGTAGGAAAGATAATATGAAATATGAGTGAAGATGACAAAGTAGGAAAGATAACATGAAATATGAGTGAAGATGACAAAGTAGGAAAGATAGAAGGTGACAAGGAGTGAAAATGAGAATGTAGGAAACAAAGAAGGTGACAAGGAGCGAAGATAAGAAGGTAAGAAAGATAGAATGTGGCAAAGATTGAAGATGACATGGTAGGAAAGATAGAATGTGACAAATAGCGAAGGTAAGAAGTTATGTAGGATAGAAGTTGACAAGGATAGAAGATGAGAAGGTAGGACAGATGGAAGGTGACAAAGAGTGAAAATAAGAAGTAGGGAAAATACAAAGTGACAGTTAATATGGTAGATAGGAATGAAGGTGACA
The DNA here is from genome assembly GCA_032433765.1 of Megaustenia siamemsis. Classification (NCBI taxonomy): domain Eukaryota; kingdom Metazoa; phylum Mollusca; class Gastropoda; order Stylommatophora; family Ariophantidae; genus Megaustenia; species Megaustenia siamemsis. The sequence continues at coordinate 112,018,927 of JAVIAB010000073.1, read as the reverse complement.
ATGAAAAGTAATGGCAGAAAAAGTGTGTATGAAGCAGTGTATAGCATTAGAGAAGGTGGACACACGATAGTTTTGCCTACTGGGTAGATTTAACAATACGTGCAGGTGAAAGCAGAGAAGATGAGAAGGTAGGAAAGATAGAAGGTGAAAACAGAGAAAATGAAAAGGTAGGAAAGATAGAAGGTGAAAACAGAGAAAATAAAAAGGTAGGAAAGATAGAAGGTGAAAACAGAGAAAATAAAAAGGTAGGAAAGATAGAAGGTGAAAACAGAGAAAATGGGAAGGTAGGAAAGATAGAAGGTGAAAGCAGATAAAATGGGAAGGTAGGAAAGATAGAAGGTAAAAGCAGAGAAAATGAAAAGGCAGGAAAGATAGAAGGTGAAAGCAGATAAAATGGGAAGGTAGGAAAGATAGAAGGTGAAAGCAGATAAAATGGGAAGGTAGGAAAGATAGAAGGTGAAAACAGAGAAAATGAAAAGGCAGGTAAGATAGAAGGTGAAAGCAGATAAAATGGAAGGTAGGAAAGATAGAAGGTGAAAACAGAGAAGATGAGAAGGTAGGAAAAATAGAATGCGAAAACAGAAAATGACAAGGTTGGAAAGACAGAAGCTGTAAACAGAGAAAATAACAAGGTTGGAAAGACAGAAGCTGTAAACAGAGAAAATGACAAGGTTGGAAAGACAGAAGGTGTAAATAGAGAAAATGACAAGGTTGGAAAGACAGAAGGTGTAAACAGAGAAAATGAGAAGGTTGGAAAGACAGAAGGTGTAAACAGAGAAAATAAGAAGGTTGGAAAGATAGAAGGTGAAAACCGAGAAGATGAGCAAGAAGGAAAGATAGAAGGTGAAAACAGAGAAGATGAGAAGGAAACTGATGAGAAAATTTAATATACTACAGGGGTGCCTCATATTTTAAGTGTGACGAATATACAGTGGAAATAACCACCCCCCCCCCCTACCCCCTCTGCCCCCTAAGTTTCGAATGTTCTAGAGTTCAAACGATAATTTCTGGAGAATTTCGATTCGACCTGGAACGATGCTTTAACGTTCGAACTGCAGGTACGGAGTAGAAAAACAAATAAGTCAAGTATCAACAGCATCTGTCTGAGCCCTCGTCATCTCTTATGCTATGCTCGTCTGTTGTCTGCAATTTTTTTCCGCTTTAGATGTGCATATGTGTGTATGTGTGTGTATGTGTGTGTGGTTGCAAAGCATTCAAGAAGAGGCGAATGCAACGATGCTTAAGAAGAAAGTTGTACCATTGACGACTGAAATTAAAAAAAAAAAGTAAGTTATCGCATTGCATGAAAGGGGTACATGTGTGGCGGATCATGAAACGAGGGAAGGTGAACCTAACTCGTAACCAGAGAGAATACAAAAGTAGAGCTATTTTGAGTATTTATGAAAAGACTTCTTTCCAAAAATAACCTTTCTCTCCCCCCCTCCCCTCCCTCTCCCCCACCCTTTCCGCTTTCCAGCCACATGATACTTTACCACACTTCACTAAGTGACAGTAAATGCATTTTCATGTTAGTATTTATGCATTATTTATTTTATTGTTTTCACACTTTCATGTATTATTTAATACATTTAATTGTGTTTCTTTTCATCTTAAGTGGTGTACTTTTGCTATGCTCATAAAAATTGGTGTTATTTAGGTCTGAGAATGATTTAGTTTTTTTTCCAGTATCTATAATGAAGAAAACTGTTTCGGATTTCGAAAAATTCAGAGTTCAAACTGCCTCCTTGAACGACTTAATTCAATTCAAAGGACGGGGCATCACTGTATTGGCCTAAAACTCTAAAATCAAAGTGCTTGGAGAAAACGAGTAATTATAGACAATGTCGAATTCAGCACTAGCAATTTTTGAAGATATATGCATCTAAGTAGAGAGAGAGGAAAGAAAAAAAAAGAGAGAGAAAAAAGGAAGAGAAATGATCTCTGTACTTCATCACCTTATTTCTCTTGTCACAACTTGCGACGATGGCAGCCAAGGGAGACAATCTACTGCGCGCTATGTCAAATAATGCAATTAGTCTCTTGCATAACGAAGAAACCAGGGGTTTCAGGAAATTAGCTCCCTTGGTCCAACATGGCCTGGCCCTGTATGAAACAGGAAATTGAATGTGCAGACTAGATTTAGGAGCCGGATAAACTGTCGGAAGATCTGTTTCTTAGTGTCAGCCCCATGCAGTTCCGCGAGAAAGGATTCAGATTTCTTAGATGTTTCCAGCAAACAATTGTCTCCCCATTTCTATGTGTTGACTTGTCTAGCACTATTGCTGTGTAAATGACATTCTGTAAATCTATGCCTCATAGACTATCTTTTCTCACTTTACACACATATTGCATCACTATCAAGTGCCGTGAATGATATGATCTTCTTCAGCGTTCATTCGAATATTATTTATCTTAGACTTCTCTTTTTTTTAGTGACGTTAAGTAGATGTAGTTTGCATCATGTCGTAGTTTAAAGCAAGCTGCAATATATTTGTTTACCGTTCGGTCTAATACATCCTACCTCATTGAGGCAATTTGGAGTAACCGGCTTGTATCCCGCTCTTGATCATTGCCCAGATTAGTGATTGGTATATCTTGTGTCGTTCTCTTGGACAACAACAAAATCCCTTCAACTTCGTGCGGTTTGTGGTCATCCTTCACAGAGCGCCCTATGTGTGGTCTATACGTTTCATCTTTATTCCAACTATCTTCCAACTGATTGCCATGGGAGATGATGATGTGGAGATGTCAGCCACTCTTTCGTCTTCCGTCCAGAGTCCATAGTTTAGCAGTTCTTCTGATTGCTTCTCCATCTCGCCTGAGCACGTGATCTATCCAGTTCCATCTCCTGCCTACTATCATTTTGTATATTTTCTATTGGTTGGCGATCTTGTTTCTACTCTGTGAATGTTCTCATGAAAGATTTCACACACACACACACATACACACACACACTAACACACACACACACACGCGAGACAGTATATTCATGTTAACTGTTATTAAGTTAATTCTTGGACACACACACACACGAGACAGTATATCCATGTTAACTGTTATTAAGTTAATTCTTGGACACACACACACACGAGACAGTATATTCATGTTAACTGTTATTAAGTTAATTCTTGGACACACACACACGAGACAGTATATTCATGTTAACTGTTATTAAGTTAATTCTTGGACACACACACACACGAGACAGTATATCCATGTTAACTGTTATTAAGTTAATTCTTGGACACACACACACACGAGACAGTATATCCATGTTAACTGTTATTAAGTTAATTCTTGGACACACACACACACGAGACAGTATATCCATGTTAACTGTTATTAAGTTAATTCTTGGACACACACACACACGAGACAGTATATCCATGTTAACTGTTATTAAGTTAATTCTTGGACACACACACACACGAGACAGTATATCCATGTTAACTGTTATTAAGTTAATTCTTGGACACACACACACACACACGAGACAGTATATCCATGTTAACTGTTATTAAGTTAATTCTTGACACACACACACACGAGACAGTATATCCATGTTAACTGTTATTAAGTTAATTCTTGGACACACACACACACGAGACAGTATATCCATGTTAACTGTTATTAAGTTAATTCTTGGACACACACACACACGAGACAGTATATCCATGTTAACTGTTATTAAGTTAATTCTTGGACACACACACACACGAGACAGTATATCCATGTTAACTGTTATTAAGTTAATTCTTGGACACACACACACACGAGACAGTATATCCATGTTAACTGTTATTAAGTTAATTCTTGGACACACACACACACGAGACAGTATATCCATGTTAACTGTTATTAAGTTAATTCTTGGACACACACACACACGAGACAGTATATCCATGTTAACTGTTATTAAGTTAATTCTTGGACACACACACACACGAGACAGTATATCCATGTTAACTGTTATTAAGTTAATTCTTGGACACACACACACACGAGACAGTATATCCATGTTAACTGTTATTAAGTTAATTCTTGGACACACACACACACGAGACAGTATATCCATGTTAACTGTTATTAAGTTAATTCTTGGACACACACACACACGAGACAGTATATCCATGTTAACTGTTATTAAGTTAATTCTTGGACACACACACACGAGACAGTATATCCATGTTAACTGTTATTAAGTTAATTCTTGGACACACACACACACGAGACAGTATATCCATGTTAACTGTTATTAAGTTAATTCTTGGACACACACACACGAGACAGTATATCCATGTTAACTGTTATTAAGTTAATTCTTGGACACACACACGAGACAGTATATCCATGTTAACTGTTATTAAGTTAATTCTTGGACACACACACACGAGACAGTATATCCATGTTAACTGTTATTAAGTTAATTCTTGGACACACACACACACGAGACAGTATATCCATGTTAACTGTTATTAAGTTAATTCTTGGACACACTACTACAGAACATACTTCGTTCAGCGAAGACCTTCACGAAAGGGCGGATAAAAATGATCAATGGTACCGTACCGTTTATATTGCTATTGTTTTTGTTGTTGCCTTGTAGGTTATGCCTACTTCTTAGCGAGGTAAATTCCGTTCGACCTCAGACTAAGTCTTTCAGGTTATATTAGACAGCAGTTGTAAGTAAATTATTGTGTATTTTTTTTTAGATTTTTGTTTTTGTCGAACATCTTCTCTCGTGGCTAATTCTACCAATGTTTGATAAACACACTCTGCCACAAAATTAACAAGTCAGGGCCGCTGATTCACGGGGTTTTCCATTTTTTTAAATATGAGTCTTTTCTTTTCCATGTTTTGCCATAGCACAGTCTCAATTGATGTCATGCCATTTTTAAAATACAGACTCATGCTCCTGACGTACAGGGATTATGGTGCTAGTGTCCATATGTTCAATAGACCTTCGGTACATGATTTGTGGGGCTAATGTGGTTTGTATTATGTCCCTGTCAATACCTGCACTTAAATTTGCTGTCTCTGGTGCAGACTTGAAAGGAGAACTGCAGCCTGTGGAAATGGAAGGTGTACTCAGGTGGTACCCAAGGTATGAACGCCCTCTCATCTCGATCATACCTGGTGAACACCGTGAGGTTACTGTGGAAGTCTTTCACTGACAGTGTGATGCTATTGTGGTCGAGTTGAGGTTGTTCAGCAACATCACAGAAGTCCCAGGTTTCAGTAGATAGATATTTGATGAGGTCGTTCTCTCTCGTAGGGTTCCTGCAGAAGACGTATTTGGCACATTCAGAATCTGAGATCACCTATACCGTATTCATACATATAATCAAGCCAAGTCTCTCAGACCACCTTTGGGAGCATAGCTACTGGCAAGGTCTCCCAGTTCATCCTTATTCTCCTGCGTTTTAAAATCTCCTGGTCGAGACTAATATTCTTGGTAGATTCCCTAATTTCTCATATTACGTCTTCATGTTCAATCTATGCTTTGGCTTGTCTCGCTCAATTTATTCTTTGGCCCGTCTTATTCAATATATCCGTTGGCCTTTTTTGTTCAATTTATTCTTTTGCTTATCGCGTTCAATCTATTCTTTGGCCCATCTCGCTCAATCTATTTATTCTTTGGCCGACCCCGTTCAATCTATTCTTTGGCCTCTCTTATTGAATATATTCTTTGGGCTATCTTCGCTATATATATCTATTTTATTCAGTATGATTCTTGACTTACTTCTATACAACATGGATGGTTTTATTAAAATTTTTTTTTCTTTCTTTCCTTTCTCATCTGCCTTTCATCGTTGAGGGGAGATATAATTTGCGGTCTTTTGCTCTTCTGTTCGCCTCTGCTGCTGTTATGTTTCCTAGTATTTCTAATATTACGTCAATCTATCTTTTTCGTGGTCTGCCGTTGGGTCTGGTGTTTCAGTATTTTACATGAAGGCTATTTGTGTTGTGTTTTGATCACTCAGCCTTGTCACGTGGCCAAACCATTGTATCTGTTGTTTCTTTATATATTCTATGGCGGGGTTATTCCTAGCTTTTTTCTCAGTTCTTCATTTCTGATCTTACCGCTCAGGCTGTTTCCTGCCATTTGTCTAACACAGTTTATCTCAGTAGAGGTTATTTTTCTGATTGTTTTTAATTTCGTATTAAATATCTATCATCATCATGTGCCATACCGGTTGGCGTAGGCGATCATGTCCCTCCACAATCTTCTATCTACAGTGCATCGTACTAGTTCTGTTGTTGACTGTTTTCCATGTCATGACACCAAGCTATCCAGTATTTTCTCTCTTTGTCGTCCGCGATCTCTCTTTCTTTTTATTTTGCCAGTTGTAACCAAGTATTCCAACTTTCCTCTTGTCATGATGTGCCCGAAAAATGTTGATTGCTTCTTTCTGATGTTTTTTAAGAGCTCCCATTTTGTGCTGGCCTCTTTGAGAACTTCCTCATTGGTCTTTTTAGCTGTCCAGGGAACTTTCAACATTCTTCTGAGAAATCCCATCTCTGTGACCTCTAATCGTCCTTTCATTTATTTGTCTACTGTCCATGATTCGCTTCCATAGGTCAGAATTGGTTCTATATAGCACCGATGAACTCTCTTTCTCATTTTTATTGACATAGAATTGTTGCATAAGATATTTTTCATTTTCTGAAATGCTATTTTGGCCTGAGCTATTCTGCTTTTTATTTCTGTGGTGCATCTTCCATCTGATGTTATTATTGTGCCCAAGTATTTGAAACGTTGCACTTGTTTCAGATTTGTCTCGTTTATTTTTATGCTGCATGCTGGTGGTGATTGTTTCTATACGATTTTAAAATATTCCTCTTTTAAACCACAACAGGCTTTGTTATTTCTAAATTAAATATCTGACATTTTAAATATGTCTCTTCGAAACTCCAACTCAATGTTTTCGAAATAATAATTTGTTGATTACTTATCAACACGTCATTACACTCTTTGCGATGAGACATCCACCATTCGCTTGTAACCTCACCCCCAACCCTCTTGCTTTGCAACGAAAATGTGTCTGCTACGTCCTTGGCGTTACAAAATGTACTTCCTGCTTCAGGAAACCCGTGTTTATGTTCAAAGCGCTTGTACGTTTCCAACAAGACTTTGATGAGATTGCCAAAGCATGTTTAGCGGGTTTTACTTTGAGGAAAACAGACAAAGAGATATGTAATGAAAGATAAAAACACCAGGAAAGAAGGGAAGTAGTTGGGGCGTCTGATAACAATTTCAGTTTAATGAAAGATGGCATGGGAGCCTGTTGAATCTGACAAGTGACGGTAAGTAATGTTGACGTTTAATGTCGTCTCGTTAACAGCAACATCGCTCACAGGGAAAGATGCGGACGTCGGACAATTTGTAAAGACGTTTCAAACAGAGTGCGCTGGGAGTGGTTGTGAGGGTGGCGTTTATTGGCTGGCTAGTCGGATGAGATGTAAACGTCTGAAATCAAAAGTGATGGATTCATGACGCGTTGCAATCAAGCAAGGTGTGTGCGTGCGTTACCTAACTTGATAACAGTAATGATCCTTCTTTTTAAAATTGTTTGTGTATGTGTTTGGATAAGAAGTCACGTTACGAATTCATCGTCATCGCCGCCGCTATCATCACCGTCATCATCACTAGCATCGTTACCATCATCATCACTATTATTGTTGCCACCATAATTAGCACTGTCATTGTTACCTAATTATTATCCTCGCCATCATCATTATCATCATCTTTATCCCCCTCATCAGTATAATCATCATCATCATCATCACTATCATCGTTATCATAAGAATCACCATTATCATCACTATCATTGTTATTGTAAGACTCATCATAATCATCACTATCATCGTTATCATAAGAATCACCATTATCATCACTATCATTGTTATTGTAAGACTCATCATAATCATCACTATCATCGTTAGCACAAGAATCATCATCATCAGCAATATCATGATTATTCATAATCATAAACATCATTATCATCATCATCAACATTACCATTACAATCATCAACAACATCATTATCACCATCACTATCATATCACCATAACTATCATATCACCATCACAACTATCATAATCATGGCTATCACGATCATGGCTTTCATGGTCTTCACTATCATCATGATCAGTATCTTTACTCTTCCACTCTGTATCATCATCCTCCTCCCTTTCATCATCATCATCATCATCATCATCATCATCATCATCATCAAATCGTCTGACTAAAGTCTTACCAAAATCTCCATCGTGTTTATCTATTCAGTGTTGACCTTCTATCTAGTTATCTTTCGTTTGCCTGAAGTGTTGTCTATATCTGCAATGTCGTTTCCTGTATACATTTTACTGTCTTTTGTAATTCTTGCAGTAGCCCATATAGTTTTGTCTGTAGTGTTGTATCTATGGGCCAATGGATTTTCCTCAGTCTACTTTATTCAGTGCTGTTTTGATGTATGTGTTCAGCAGTCAGGGGCTCCTGTCCACATGTACAAGTAGTTGAGGTGCCGATCTTGAATTTTGTATATAAGACAATGGAGTCAATTGTGTCCAGTTCTGAGGTGTATAATGATAACTTGTTCACATCTATTCACAATATGAAAGGCATCCTGATTTGGGGCTTGTGGTCTTCTGATTGATTTGATTATCTGTTTCTTATGATGGTATGTAACCAGTGTATCTGGTTCTGTGAACCTTTCTTTGCCAGCTTATCTGCTTTCTCATTTCCTGGTATTCCACAGTGAGATAGGATCCACTGCAGGGCAACCCTGTGGTACTTGCAGAGTTCAGTCAATAAGGTCTGCAGATATGGCAATTTTCTGGATTGTAGTGTCTGGAGTACTGATCTTGCATCTGTCAAAAACACCACAGGCTGTGGATTAGGATTACTGTTCAGTAGTTTTTCTATTGTCAACTTTATTGCTTGTATTTCTGCATCATAATTGTGACTATTTCCCTGTTGCTATTTTATTCATATCCTTAGTGTTATTTGGGTACTCTATATATGCACCTGCTCCCCCATTCTTTACTGCATTCTGTGCTGATCCATCTGTGTTCACACGAATCCATAGGTCTTGTGGGTATTCTTCATCCAGGAAACTGAGAGTTATTGTTTTACGTTCAAGACTATTCTGTTCTTCTTTGTCAACTATTCCTTTCACTTCTGTCCATATTTGTATTGATCAACAGGATTCCTTTGTCCAGAGAGTCTGTTCTGGTATGGGCAATGGGGAGGTAACAACTCTTGGCATGTCTGGTGTTTGTCTACAAATACGCTTGGCTTGGTGGATAAAACTGCTTATCTTAACCTTCTAACCAGAGTCGGATTAACGTAGTAACAAAAGTAGCATACGTTACGGGGCCCGAGCTTATATGGGCCCCGCGCTAATAAATATGTACATGACTTTGTGGTCATCTTTTAATACAAGCGTTAAATCAATATTGATGCCATCTTTAGTGCTTTTTCATTTGATGTCACGAAATTATGAGAGAAAGAGCATTAGACTTACATTGGGGTCAAGGCAAAGAAATGCATAACAATGTGAAGCTGCGGTAAAGTTGATTGTAAAGAAGAAATAAAGAAATAGAAAAAAATGGTATAGTTAAAGCTTTACGCCATTAATGGACAACACACATTTGAACGACGTTTCGGCTCAAAAGCTTAAGACTGAAAACTTTTGTTTAAATTTTGTTTGAGTCTCAATTATTTTTATATTAATTTAAACTTTGTTGTAACTTATATGTCATGTACAGCCAATCTTAACATATGGACGTGAAGTATGGACAATAGGACAACCACAAATAAATCACTGGAGACTGTACAAATGTGGTTTTACCGAAGAATGTTGAGAATACCATCAACAGCTTAGAAAAGTAATGAGAACATTCTGAAAGAGGTAAACGCAAAAAGAGAAATAATATCCAATATTAGGAAGAAACAATCATCATTTTTTGCCCATGTAATGAGAAGGAACTAGCTGGAATATTTTGTGACAACTTGGAAAATTGAGGGACGAAGAGATAGAGGGAAGCAAAGAGAAAAGATACCAGACAGCTTAAGAGAATGGCTTGGCAGAAGGTCAACAACAGAAAAGTAAAATAAATGTCGAGATCGAAAGTTGTGGAGAGACATGATCACCTACGCCAGCAGGAATGGTACTTGAAGATGATAATGATGATGTAACTTTTAATTTCATAATTGAGTGCCGTCTCCGCAACGAAGGTTGGCTACAATGGATCGCCATTACGCATAGTCTCTTGCTTTGATTCTGCAGGTTATCATAGCATAACTTCTCCATCTTTTGATGTTACTCGTCCGTGTTAGTCGTTACTGCCTCTGCCTCTTTTACCTTGTATTTTTTACTACCAAGATTACTTTTAGTAGGCTGTTGTGTCTTTTAACAATCCCCAAAAATCAAACTTGTATTGCTTGAATTGAGCTTATTAGTGCTCTTGTCAGTTTTATTTGTTTTAAAACTTCATCGTTTGTTTTCTTTTCTTTCCATGCAACTCTTCCTATTCTTCTATAAGTCCACATAAAAAAAACTGTTATTTATTTTTAAATATTAAAATAGTTATATGGTTTGATTCCAACCGACGGCACCGGGTTCACCCAGCCTTAAATGGGTACCGGATTTTTTCTGGGAAAGTAAAGCAGCACGGGCGTAATACCGACCACATTACCCCAAAAATCATGTGCTGAAGGTCTGTAAAATATAGGGTCTCGAACACCATATTTCCCTATACGACACATGACGTGACGGGGGTACTTTGCTTTTTTTTTATATATTAAAATAGTTAGGGCAAAAGGCATATATATATTATTAACAGGATTATAATTGTTAGACTGTTATAAATTAACTCATTAGACAAACAATTAGCATTGCTATAAGTTGTTAGACGGTTATAAATTAACTCACTAGACAAACAAATAACATACTTTGTTATTCAATTATAAATTAACCCACTAGACAAAAAATTAGCAGAATTGATTGGACAGGTATAAATTAACTCACTAGACAAACATTTAACTTTATTATAATTAGTTGTACATTTATGAATTAACACACTAGACAAATATTTAAAACAATTGGGTAGACAGTTACAAATTAACTCACTAGACACAAAATTAACTGAATTTGTTATACAGTTATAAATTAACTCGCTAGACAAACAGTTACCAGGGTCATACATTTTTAGACATACCAACTCATTAGACTAGCAATCAACATGATTATAAACTACTAATACAAATATTACTAGATGAAAATGAGTAATAACTTAGTAATAACTAAATTAGTATTTAACTCTGTCTTTATTCCATCTCTTTTCTATCCATGTCAAACATGGACACTGACTAAAGATCAAGAAAGAAAACTGACAACATGCGATATGAGATAAGTTGTAAACAAAACACGAAGAGATCATGCAAAGAACAATGAAATCAGAAACAACATTGGAATTCTACCAGTCATCGAATACATAGAAAGACAAAGATGAAAGTGGTTTGAACATTTAATGTACATGAACCCCTCAGCATCAGCGTCAAGAGCTTATAACAACAAAATGGAGCAATCAAGATATATCGAGGGAATTTGCGACATAATAAAACAACACAATATTACTATGTACGAAGACACAGAAAGTGCCCTTGATAGAAAACATATAATTGATTTAAGCCTGCGACGCCTACCGGCAAAAAAAAAAAAAAAAAAAAAAAAAACAGAACAGGATAAAAGAAAGAAAAGAACAAAGATAATAAGAGAATTACTAGAGGAACAGTTCAAGATTATAAATTAACTGGACATACATTACATAACTCACCAAACAAACAGTCAATAAATCCTTCCTGTCGTTCACTCGATGATGTCACTCCATCATCTGTTCTTAGAATGACGTTCAGTGGGCGTGGAAACGTTGTGTTGTAGTTCGCGGTAAAACTGTGATATTTCCGCCTTTTGGCCAACCACATCCGATCTTAGCATGTTAATTTTGAGTACCGGGTTGTCTTTCCTCTTCGATCCCTACTCGCTTGGCCAGACTAGACAGGTTAGTCTGTTTCTGGAGGCACCGCGAAGAGGTGGAGCAGGGTCTGTCTGGATTGTTCTAGTTAACCGACACTGGCGCAAGTCATCAGCTGTGAGTCGCTGACAGTTTACAGCTCTGTTGCTATAGGGCGCATATGTCTCCATACAGCCACGATAAGACAATACGTTGTGCATAAACAGCTACAACATATTCCTTTTCTTCTTATTTCCTTTTTCATTTGCCTTCCAGCGTCGAGAGGAGACACAGTTTGTGGTCATTTGATCTCTGTTTGTCCTTTTCTGCAGTCACGTGATCGCGTGTTTCTCATTAACTAAACCGATCATTTCACACTTGTCTTTTACCTTTTACAATTTACACCGACAATTTTACAATTTATACAAAGGCAATTTTACACAATTGGTACAAAAATATTTTTATAGTGTGGGAAAGGCAATTTTACAATTTACACATAAAACAATTTTACTATTTACACAAAAACAATTTTACAATTTACACAAAAACAATTTTACAATTTACTCAAACAAAGACACAAACAAGCTGAACCCAGCTTCAAGGAAAGCAAAATGTAAATCATTCAAATAACTCAGTTTCTCGCATGTACGGTAAAGCTACTCATTTGTGCGCTAACGTCACTTAACTTTGATCCAAGAGTCAAGGAGAGCCTGTCAGAGTCAGGCCCAATAACACTCGCAGCTCGTGGCAGGTTACCTAACCAACATGTCTGCTAGCCCAGGGAGGCAGGTAACACAGCACAGATGTAAGGATGTGACACTAAACACCTGGAGGTAATGCTCAACCTCTGCTGATCCGCTCTGAATTCCAACGGCTGGCTTGCTGGTGGTCTGCGATATCTAAGTTTGCCTTCAGTTTGTTTCTTATCTAAAAACGTTAAACGTTAACTATTTCTGACATTATCTCTCTCTCTCTCTCTCTCTCTCTCTCCATCTATCTATCTATCTATCTATCTATCTATCTATCTATCTATCTATCTATCTATCTATCTATCTATCTATCTATCTATCTATCTATCTATCTATCTATCTATCTATCTATCTATCTATCTATCTGTCTGTCTGTCTGTCTATCTGTCTGTCTGTCTGTCTGTCTCTCTCTCTATCTATCTATCTATCTATCTATCTATCTATCTATCTATCTATCTATCTATCTATCTATCTATCTATCTATCTATCTATCTATCTATCTATCTATCTATCTATCTATCTATCTATCTATCTATCTATCTATCTATCTGTCTGTCTGTCTATCTGTCTGTCTGTCTATCTGTCTGTCTGTCTGTCTGTCTGTCTGTCTGTCTGTCTGTCTGTCTGTCTGTCTGTCTGTCTATCTATCTATCTATCTATCTATCTCACTCACTTACTTTCTTATCCTCTTTTCTGTCTCTATCTTTCTCTTTCTCATAACATTTTTTTATTTGTATATATTTATGCTGTCTCCCGTTAATTGCCTCTATAATGTCACTATCCCATTTCTTTTTCATTTCCCCTCTATATGTCATCTACATATAGCTCACTTCATTCTATTATGTCTTTATTTTAAAATTTGCTTCTATTTGTTTCATTTTTGTCCGTCGTATTTACAATATTATTTCTGTCTCTGTTCTTTTCACAGAGTCAGCTTAAAAGTCTTTTGCTTCTCTTCTCATTATCTACATGTACATCTACATAATTTCGCTTCTCTCCTCATTATTTACATGTACATCAACAGAATTTCCATTCTGTTCTCATTCTCTTATTGTACATCTACACATTTTTTGCTTCTCTTCTCATTTTCTTCTTGTACATCTGCACATGTTTTACTTCTTTCCTCGTTTCCTCCTTGTACATCTACAAGTCTCCAGCTCCTGTCTTCACGTTTTATCTGTTTACCTACATTTTCTAGTTTTTCTCAACTTTCTATTACTCTTCGTCGCCATCTTTCTTCGTCTTTGTCTGCACATCAACAACTCATTTTTCTAATTTGTACATCTCGGTTCCCCTTCTGAATCCTGCAATTTCCAAATCTGTTAAAATCTAAACACATCCCAATTCTCGTTTCCCTGCCTGTTCATTTCAAGTCTCTATTTCTTAGTCTGTGCATTCCAAGTCTTTCACTTTTGGTCTGTAAATATCAAGTCTACATTTCTTAGTCTGTGCATTCCAAGTCTCTCATTTTTGGTCTGTAAATATCAAGTCTACATTTCTTGATCTGTGCATTCCAAGTCTCTCATTTTTGGTTTATAAATATCAAGTCTACATTTCTTAGTCTGTGCATCCCAAGTCTCTCATTTTTGGTCTGTAAATATCAAGTCTACATTTCTTGGTCTGTGCATTCCAAGTCTCTCATTTTTGGTATGTAAATATCAAGTCTACATTTCTTAGGCTGTGCATTCCAAGTCGTCTCTCATTTTTGGTCTGTAAATATCAAGTCTACATTTCTTGGTCTGTGCATTCCAAGTCTCTCATTTTTGGTATGTAAATATCAAGTCTACATTTCTTAGTCTGTGCATTCCAAGTCGTCTCTCATTTTTGGTCTGTAAATATCAAGTCTACATTTCTTAGTCTGTGCATTCCAAGTCTTTCCTTTTTGCTTTATAAATATCAAGTCTACATTTCTTAGTCTGTGCATTCCAAGTCTTTCCTTTTTGGTCTGTAAATATCAAGTCTACATTTCTTAGTCTGTGCATTCCAAGTCGTCTCTCATTTTTGGTCTGTAAATATCAAGTCTACATTTCTTAGTCAGTGCATCTCAAGTTTACCTTACCTAGCTTGCACGTCTCACATCTATTTTTCTGGTATGTATATATCAAGTACCTTTCCTCTTCTTTTTCTTCTTTCCTTCCTCATTTGCCTTTCAACGTTGATGGGAGATATAATTTACATTCTTTTGCTCTTTTTCTGGCCTTTGCTGCTATGTTTCCAGGTGTTTCTAATATTCCATCAATCCATCTTATTCGAGGTCAGCCTGTGAGTTTGATGTTCTCGCAACGTATGTTGAAGGCAAGTTGTGTTTTGTTTTGATCTTTCTACCTTATCACGTGGTCAAAAAATTGTATCTGTTAATTTTTATGTATTCTCTGTCGGAAATTATTCCTAGCATTTGTTCTCAGTTCTTAGGCATTTTCTAAGCTCTCAGGCTGTTTCCTGCCATTTGTCTAACACATTTTGTCTCGGTTGTGGTTATTCTTATTATTATTCTTGAGTCTTGGGTTCAGGTCTGGAACTAGTGTCATAAATACCTTTCCTAGCCAGTACATAGCAAGTCGACCTTCCATAGTCTCTAAATGTCAATTCTATCTTCAATAGTATCTAAATGTCAAGTCAACCATCCATAACATGTAAATGTCAAGTATATCATCCATAGTCTGTAAACGTCAAGTTTAACGTCCATTGCCTGTAAGTGTCAAGTTTATCTTCCCTAGTCTGTAAATGTCAAGTCTACTTTCCCTAATCTCTAAATGTCAAGCTTATCTTCCCTGGTATGCAAATGACAAGCCTATCTTCGTTAGTCTCCAAATATCAAGCCTATCTTCGTTAGTCTTCAAATGTCAAGCCTATTATTCCTGATATGTAAAAGTCAAGCCTATCTTCCCTAGTATCCAAATGTCAAGTCTACTTTCCCTTGTCTCTAAATGTCAAGCCTATCTTTCTTGATCTGCAAATGTCAAGCTTATCTTCCCTTGTCTCCAAATGTTAAGCCTATCTTTCCTGATCTACAAATGTCAAACCTATCTTCCCTAGTCTGCAAATCTCAAGCCTACCTTCCCTTCTCTACAAATGTCAAGCCTATCTTCCCTTGTCTACAAATGTCAAGCCAATCTTCCCTTGTCTACAAATGTCAAACCTATCTTCCCTAGTCTACAAATGTCAAGCCAATATACCCTTGCCTCCAAATGTCAAGCCTATCTACCCTTGTCTGCAAATTTCAAGTCTAACTGCCCTAGTTTCCAAATGTCAAGTCTACCTCCCCTAGTCTATAAATGTCAAGCCTATCTGTCCTAGTCTGCAAATTTCAAGCCTATCTTCCCTAGTCTACCAATGTCAAGCCTATCTTCCCTTGTCTACTAATGTCAAGCCTATCTTCCCTTGTCTACAAATTTCAAGCCTATCTTCCCTTGTCTACCAATGTCAAGCCTATCTTCCTTTGTCTACTAATGTCAAGCCTATCTTCCCTTGTCTACAAATGTCAAGCCTATCTTCCCTTGTCTACAAATGTCAAGCCTATCTTCCCTTGTCTTCTAATGTCAAGCCTATCTTCCCTTGTCTACAAATTTCAAGCCTATCTTCCCTTGTCTACCAATGTCAAGCCTATCTTCCTTTGTCTACTAATGTCAAGCCTATCTTCCCTTGTCTACAAATGTCAAGCCTATCTTCCCTTGTCTACAAATGTCAAGCCTATCTTCCCTAGTCTACAAATGCCAAGCCTATCTTCCCTTGTATACAAATGTCAAGCCTATCTTCCCTTGTCTACAAATGTCAAGCCTATCTTCCCTTGTCTACAAATGTCAAGCCTATCTTCCCTTGTCTACAATTTCCTTCCTCTTCTTTTCCTTCTCATACTTCTCTCGGTCTCTCTTCTTGTATATTCATCGGTCATCGTCTTTACATTTGTTCTATTTGTGTATACGTTATAAAGTCTCTCTCTCTCTCTCTCTCTCTCTCTCTCTCTCTCTCTCTCTCTCACACACATCTATTCTACACATATCCCCTCTCTACTTCTCTATACAGCATCAAGTTTCTCACTCTAATTATCTATACACCCCACGTTTCTCTCAAATTATCTACACACCCCAAGTCGTCTCTATCTCTAATTATCTATACATGCCCAAATCTCTCTCTAATTATTTATATACCCCAAGTTTCTCTTTTTCTAATTATCTATACACCCTCAAGTCTCTCTCTCTAATCATCTAGACATCCCGAACTCTCTCTCTCTCTCTCCCTCTCTCTCTAATTATCTGTATACTTCAAGTCTCTATCTCTCTCTAATTATCTCTACATCACCAAGTCTCTCACTCTAATTATCTATATACTCCAAGTCTCTCTCTCTCTCTAATTATCTTTATACCCCAATTCTCTATATCTCTCTCTAATTATATATGTACCCTCCAAGTTTCTCTCTTTCTCTAATTATCTTTACACCCCAAGTCGCTCTCTCTAATTATCTGTATACCCCAAGTCTCTCTTTCTCTCTAATTATTTATACACGCACGTCTCTCTCTAAATATCTGTACACCCTCAAGTCTCTCTCTCTCTTTCTCTCTAAATATCTATACACCTCCAAGTCTCTCTCTCTCTCTTTCTCTCTAAATATCTATACACCTCCAAGTCTCTCTCTCTCTCTCTCTCTTTCTCTCTAAATATCTGTACACCATCAAGTCTCTCTCTCTCTCTTTCTCTCTAAATATCTATACACCTCCAAGTCTCTCTCTCTCTCTCTCTTTCTCTCTAAATATCTGTACACCACCAAGTCTCTCTCTCTCTCTCTCTCTCTTTCTCTCTAAATATCTATCCACCTCCAAGTCTCTCTCTCTTCTCTCTTTATTTCTTATTGCCTACACATTCCCCCATCTCCCCTCTCAATGATTCCCAATATAAAATCGACCTTTCTTTCATTGTAAATTTACATTTCGACACTATCAACATTTTTTCTTGCCATCTACTTCCATCTTTCTCGCACTCTCTCTCTCTCTCTCTCTTGCTCTCTCATGCCACTTTTATTTATCCCTATATTCCACCACTCTCTCTTGACAACTCTCCTCTCACTCTACACTTCTCACACTACTTATTACCTGTACTCCTTAGTTTTTCTGTTTCATTTTGTCAGTTCATTTCATCCATACTTTTATTTCTTCCTAATTATCTTTACTTTTTCTCATTTTATATTGCTCACTTCACAATCTTTCATCTCACTTTATATTACTTACTTCACAATCACTCTTCTCACTTTATATAATTCTCTTCACACTATCTCTATTCTCATTTTACATCGTTCACTCTATAATTTCACATCTCTATCTATATTGCTCCTCATCCAATCTCTACCCTCATTTTATATTACATCACAATATCTTTTCTCAGTTTACATTACTCTCAACTTGATTTTTCTACTTTAAAACACTTGCACCTACTCTCTATTCTTCACTCCAAACTCTTATTTTCACCTCCCCGACTTTATGCCTTTTACTCTGTTGCCTTCTCTTAATCCTCTCTCCTTTCCTGATTTTCTTTCACCCTATTTCCTCGTTTTTCGTTAACTCTCTCTTGTTACCGTCTCTCATCATTTATCTCCCATTCTTTCTCCCAAATCTATCTCCTTATTTCACATCAACAATCTCATCTCAATTTCTCTCCTTGCTTTCTTGCACTCTCTCTTCACAATTTTCTCCTGATTCTGCCTGATTCCCTTTTCCCAATCTTTTACCTCATTCCCGTTCACTCACTCACTTCTCATTTGCACTTCACACTGTCGTCTCCCTTTCCTTTCTCATTTCTCTCTCATCACAGTCATTCCCATTATCTGCTTTCACATCTTCTTACTCTCACTTCTCCCTCCACCCCCTACTCTCTCTCGCATTAAAGTTGCTCACATCCCTGATATACCCTCTCTATCTACACTCAAACACTCCTCATAAATCACCACACACCGCCTCACCTTCTCAAACCTCGAACCAGCTTTTCCATCTCAACATTTCACCCGCCCCATCTCTCAAAACCACCCTTACCCAACTCCTGCCCTCAGTTTTTATTCCCCTCGCCTTCCCCTCGGCCACATCGCCATGGTAACGGCGTGCTAAGCGATTTAACTGCCACCCGAGCTGATTGCTCCCGACACACTATTTAGCCAAAACATGGCGGCTTATGCCTTCTATAGGGGATTCGACGCTTGAGTTCCCTAATCCTTCTTGACAGGGCACGTCCGCAGTGACTGATGGCATCCTTCAGTTGTCATAACATGTGGTCGTCCATCACTTTGAAGCACTAGATTGGCTGTTTTTTTACTCAGCGCCCATCTGCCTGCAAGATATGATTCTCACATTTTCCTCGCACAGTCACTTATTTCAACTTAAAAACAGCATTTTAGTTCTTGCTCTAGTAATACGGTTAAAAAGGTGAAAGACGTAACATGTAACATCAATGTGGGGTGAAATGTTAAACTTTAATCTACCAGATCACAACATTTGTAACTCTAACCTTTGGGAGCCTCGGAAGCCTAGTGGGGAAAACCACCCGAGTGAGCTACCGACGCTCGGACAACCCGTGTTCGAGTCCCGCTGGAAGCAGTGTGAGTTGTACTTGTGGTTGGAAAAAAGATACCCCCGTGATCGACCCAGCCGCTGGCAGAAATGGGTACCATGGTAGTACTCTGGGAAGGTGAGAATGCCGCCTCATATCGTGAGTTTCGATGCTTGTAGCGACACTATCCAGAAGTCTCCGAACACTTCTGGATATGCGGCCAAGCACATAGGGCTGGAAAACTGGCGTGCTAAGACACTGATTCAAGTCTCGTACTTTACCTTTACCTTTATTTGTAACTCTAATGCACAGTTCTCTCGCTTTTTATCTTCACAGGAGGCAGAAATGTGTTCATTTTTCAGCTTGATTATTTAGGCTGTGTTAGGCTGAGATTGAAGCACGATTCGCTTATAGCTAAGTTTCGTGCACTTAAAACCAGGACTCCTCGGATCTTCTCGAGAGAGCTAACGGAGCACCCATGGATTCGTGCGAGGTGCATTGATGATGATCCTAACAACAACAGCAACAACAACAACAACAACAACAACAACAACAACAACAACAACAACACCAACTTAGAACACTATTTTACCACACAAAAAAAACTATGATACAGCGGTAAAAACATTAGAAGGATACCAAAAACATGCTTGCAACAACAAGGAGAACGTTTGAACGTCTCTGTTTTTAGAGAGAAAAAGCACAAGTTTTTAACGCAAACATAGAAGATCTAGAATTAAAGATATTGTGAAACGTTATGGCTGCTCAACACTGTTACGTGGATCAGACACATTACTGTTAATTCTTCCTCTTCTTCTTTTTCCTTCGTCATTTGCCTTTCAGCGTCGAGGGGAGATATAATTTGCGGTCTTTTGCTCTTCTGTTCGCCTCTGCTGCTGTTATGTTTCCTAGTGTTTCTAATATTCCATCGACCCATCTTTTTTTGTGGTCGACCCTTGGGTCTGGTGTTTTCACAACGTTTGTTGAAGGCTCGTTGTGTTGTGTTTTGTTCTTTCTGCCTTGTCACGTGGCCAAACCATTTTATCAGTTGTTTCCTTTTATATTCTATGGCGGGGGCTATTCCTAGCTTTTTTCTCAGTTCTTCATTTCTGATCTTATCTCTCAGACTGTTTTCTGTCATTCGTCTAACACATTTCATCTCTGTAGAGGTTATTTTATCTTATTGTTCTTGCATCTAGGGTCCAGGTCTGGCATTGGTAGCACAACTTTGGGATGAAGATTGTATTGTATAGTGCTCGTTTTGCCTCTAGAGTTCTTTCTTTGTTGGACAATAGTGGTGATAACTGTCCGATGATTTGACAAGCTTTGTTGCATCTTGATTCTATCTCTGCTGTTTGAGAATTATCGTTTGTCATTAGACTTCCTAGGTATTTGAATTCCTCTACTTGTTTTAGTTGTCTGCCTTCTACAGTTATGTTGATGTTCTGTTTATTTTTGGCGACATTCATGACTTCTGTTTTGTTGATGTTGATTTTCATGTTGTATTTTGTGCCTGAGCTGTTGAGTTTGTTTAAGTGTTCTTGTAGGTCTTCTATTGTTTCATGTATTAGTGCCTGATCGTCTGCAAATAAAAGCTCGTTGATCTCCTCTGTCTCTGATGGGTTGGCTAGCTTGCATATATGGTCCATGTATGTAATAAACAGTATGGTGGATAGTACGCACCCCTGTCTTACACCAGATCTAACTTCGAAGTGGTCTGGATACCGTTAATAAGACAAATATATTACAAAACTGAAGCTCTAGAAATGTGAATTAGTTCAAGAAATGTGGATTAGTTCAAGACATGTGGATTAGTTCTAGAAATGTGGATTAGTCCAAGACATGTGGATTAGTTCAAGAAATGTGGATTAGTCCAAGACATGTGGATTAGTTCTAGAAATGTGGATTAGTTCAAGACATGTGGATTAGTTCTAGAAATGTGGATTAGTTTAAGAAAAGTGAATTAGCTCTAGAAATGTGAATTAGCTCTAGAAATGTGGATTAGCTCTAGAAATGTGGATTAGCTCTAGAAATGTGGATTAGTTATAGAAATGTGGATTAGTTATAGAAATGTGAATTAGTTCTAGAAATGTAGATTAGTTCTAGAAATGTGAATTAGCTATAGAAAAGTGGATTAGCGCTAGAAATGTGAATGAGCTCTAGAAATGTGGATTTGCTCTAGAAATGTGGATTAGCTCTAGAAACGTGGGTTAGCTCCAGAAATGTGGATTAGCTCTAGAAATATGGGTTAGCTCTAGAAATGTGAATTAGCTCTAAAAATGTGGATTTGCTCTAAAAATGTGGGTTAGCTCTAGAAACGTGGGTTAGCTCTAGAAATGTGGGTTAGCTCTAGAAATGTGGGTTAGCTCTAGAAATGTGGATTAGCTCTAAAAATGTGGGTTAGCTTTAGAAACGTGGGTTAGCTCTAAAAATGTGGGTTAGCTCTAGAAATGTGGATTAGCTCTAAAAATGTGGGTTAGCTCTAGAAATGTGGGTTAGCTCTAGAAATGTGGATTAGCTCTAAAAATGTGGGTTAGCTCTAGAAACGTGGGTTAGCTCTAAAAATGTGGGTTAGCTCTAGAAACGTGGGTTAGCTCTAAAAATGTGGTTTAGCTCTAGAAATGTGGGTTAGCTCTAGAAATGTGGGTTAGCTCTAAAAATGTGGGTTAGCTCTAGAAATGTGGGTTAGCTCTAGAAATGTGGATTAGCTCTAAAAATGTGGGTTAGCTCTAGAAACGTGGGTTAGCTCTAAAAATGTGGGTTAGCTCTAGAAATGTGGATTAGCTCTAAAAATGTGGGTTAGCTCTAGAAATGTGGATTAGCTCTAAAAATGTGGGCTAGCTCTAGAAACGTGGGTTAGCTCTAGAAATGTGGATTTACAGAAGAATGGAAAGAGTCGGGTAGATTGAGAAGAAAACAATGAAATTCTGACAGAAATGAAAATGAAAAAAGAAAACAATCAGAACAAAGCAAATGAGATCATTTGGACAAATAAAAGGACATAACAACATACAGCAAGTCATATTAGAAGTAAAAGTACAGGGAAAATAAAACACAAAGTAAGGCATACATTTAAATGGACAGGCAATATCAAGAAATGTAGTGGTGAGTCCTTTATAAAACGTAAGGTAAAGAAAGTTATAGAGCGGTGTTGCGTTCAATGATAGCTAACCTTCTTTGCAAACACGGTTCGGAAGACGTCATTTTAGTTATTCTTTCTGTATTTTGTTCTTATTTAGACCGTGAATTAGACCGTGCCTAGTATATAAATATATACAAACAAAAGAAATGGTTTGGACACTTAGTAAGAATGAAATAGACCAAACAACAAAATAAATGACTCGGAAACTTAGTAAGAATGAAATAGGCCAAACAACAAAAGAAATGACTCGGAAACTTAGTAAGAATGAAATAGGCCAAACAACAAAAGAAATGACTCGGAAACTTAGTAAGAATGAAATAGGCCAAACAACAAAATAAATGATTCGGAAACTTAGTAAAAATGAAATAGACCAAACAACAAAAGAATTGGTTTGGACACTTAGTAAGAATGAAATAGACCAAACAAAAAAATGCTTTGACCTCAAAACATCAGGACAGAGAGTAAGAGAGCGACAACAAAGAGATGGATCGATATACTAAAAGACAGATGCAAGAACTAAAACACGTATATCTTAACAACGTCCACATTCTCCCAAGAACAACAATAGGTCTAAAAAGGGAAGTAACCAAAACGAACACGTAATACAACATCTACAAACATGACATTCTACATTCCTTCATTTACCTGGAACGCTTCAAAGGAAACAGCAGTTGAAGAAAAGAACAAGAAAGAAGTAATAGAATGTTCATGAAACACACATCGATGATGTATGTGACAACTTTAGGATCCGCGATAGCTCAGTTGTTAGTGAACTGGACTACAAAGGACAAGAGGTCGGGTTCCATCCTGATCGACGGCTTCCAGGTACACCCAGCCTTAAATGGGTACCGGATTTTTTTCTGGGAAAGTAAAGCGGCACGGACGTTATACCAACCACATTACCTCAAAAATCATGTGCTGAAGGTCTATACAATTTACAGTCACGGCCACCATATTTCCTATACGCCACTTGGCGTGACGGTCCTCTTCACTTACTTACTTTATATGACATTTATATTTCCCAGCAATACAATAGAAGAACAGGCCTTTTTTTGGAATCCCCCGGGAAAAGACAAAGAGGAAGACCAAGGAATTCTAGGAGAAGACAGATAGAAGCAGAGATGAAAATGATGGGGAAGACATGGAATGATCTTAAAAGAATGGCAAAAAAACAGAACGACTTGGAAAGTGTTTGTTGAAGACCTATGCTCCACTGGGAGCTAAAAAGGTAGAAGAGGAAGAATACAATAGAAAGTGTTTGGTTTCTATACAAGACACAACAGTGAGAGAACTTGGCTAATTTAAACTGTAAACACCGTCGCCCAAGAACCAACAATAACAAGCAAAACTTCTCGTTTACTTGGGAACGACGATATGTGATTCCATTCTTTGAGCGGTACATTTAATCAAGAAAAGAAGGAAGCAGAGTCTGGGATACAAGCAGGGCAAGATAAACTGAGGCAGTCCAGGAAACATTACAATGGCATCGGCTGACGCTATGACATTGGTCGAGACTGTCAGAAAAGTGATAACTGGAACTTTGTATCTCTCTAACTAGAGCTCTGTATCTCTCTAGCTGGAAATGTATATCTCTCTAACTAGATCTTTGTATCTCTCTAACTATAACTTTGTATCTCTCTAACTGGGAATGTGTATCTCTCTAACTAGAACTTTGTATCTCTCTAACTTTAAATGTGTATCTCTCTAACTACAACTTTTTATCTCTCTAGCTGGAAATGTGTATCTCTCTAACTAGATCTTTGTATCTCTCTAACTATAACTTTGTATCTCTCTAACTGGGAATGTGTATCTCTCTAACTAGAACTTTGTATCTCTCTAACTGGAAATGTGTATCTCACTAACAAGAACTTTGTATCTTTCTAACTAAACCTTTGTACCTCCCTAACTAGAACTTTGTATTTCTCAATATAAAACTGTGTATCTCACTAACTAGAAATGAGTGCCTCTCTAACTAGAACTTTGTATTTCTAAAAAAAACAAACATTGTATCTATTTAACTTGAACTTTATATCTCTCCTGCTGGAACTTTGTATTTCTAAAAATAAAACTTTGTATTTCTATAACTAGAATTGTGTACCTCTCTAACTACAACTCTGTATCTTTATAACTAACCCTTTGTACCTATCTAACTAGAACTTTGTATCCCTCTAACTAGAACTTTGTATCTCTCTAACTAGAACTTTGTATCCCTCTAAATAGAACTTTGTACCTCTCTAACTAGAACTTTGTATCTCCCTAATTAGATCTTTGTATCCCTCTAACTAGAACTTTGTATCTCTCTAACTAGAACTTTGTATCCCTCTAACTAGAACTTTGTATCCCTCTAACTTGAACTTTGTACCTCTCTAACTAGAACTTTGTATCTCTCTATCTAGAACTTTGTACCTCTCTAACTAGAACTTTGTATCTCTCTAACTAGAACTTTGAACATCTCTAACTAGAACTTTGTATCTCTCTAACTAGAACTTTGTATCTCTCTAATGAGAACTTTGTATTTCTCTGTTGTATCCGAAATAGTTTCAGATGAAGCGAAGAAGAAAACCTGCAATTCAGCCTCCATACCTGTCTACTGAGGCAGCGCTCATCACAATGGGAATAAACATGATACTATATAAAGCCGCGACAAAGTAAGATTAGATATAACAAAAAGAAACTGGAATGTTTCAGCTTTGAGAATAAGATACGATCAACGTACCAACGTTTCGACAGAGAAGTCTTCATCCAGGACGCAAAGACATCAAAATATAAATGTTTAAAAAATCAGAATAATTCTACACACAAAACATATTTTACTCTTGTTCCTGATCCTCCATTTTCACCTTTATCAGCTTTACCGCAGCAACACATGTTCTTTTCTATTATCTTATCTAGAAAGAACAACGAAGAAAAGATGAGAGACAAATTAGAGAAACCTCGATAATATGGGCACTAACATCATATTCCCTATACGTCACTTGGCGTGACGGGGCCCTTTATTATTTTTTTTATGGTGTGTGGGTTAAACCCCTCCGTTATCATTTGCAGTTAATGTACTATAATAAAACCCCTTCGTTATCATTTACAGTTAATGTACGATAATAAAACCCCTTCGTTATCATTTACAGTTAATGTAGGATAAAACCCCTTCGTTATCATTTACAGTTAATGTACGATAATAAAAACCCTTCGTTATCATTTACTGTTAATGTACGATAATAAAACCCCTTCGTTATCATTTACAGTTAATGTAGGATAAAACCCCTTCGTTATCATTTACAGTTAATGTAGGATAAAACCCCTTCGTTATCATTTACAGTTAATGTACTATAATAAAAACCCTTCGTTATCATTTACAGTTAATGTACTATGATAAAAACCCTTCGTTATCATTTACAGTTAATGTAGGATAAAACCCCTTCGTTATCATTTACAGTTAATGTACTATAATAAAAACCCTTCGTTATCATTTACAGTTAATGTACTATGATAAAAACCCTTCGTTATCCTTTACAGTTAATGTACTATAATGAAAACCCTTCGTTATCATTTACAGTTAATATACGATAAAAACTCTTCGTTATCATTTACAGTTAATATACGATAAAACTCATCATTATTATTTACCATTAACGATGAGAATACAATAGAATAATAACAAAATGTATATTTATATATTTATTAGAGGAGTAACGGAGCAATACAACTAAAATATCACTAACTGCAGTGCTAGAGGTATAAAAACAGGACCGCACTCACTGATCCTGGACCTTTTCAGGATGCAAGTCGCAGCCAATCACCTTGGAAGGTTGCATTTTGAGCGCGGCTGTCGTTCTGACGCCACAAGAATGTTGTGTCTGATGGGTTCCACATTTACACTCTTGAGAACTGAAGGCACGTGAATGTGAATACGACTTCGGTTACCTCATTATCTTTCCTTTTATCTTCACTTGCGGTAAGCTTTCATTATTATTATCATTACTTTTTTCTTACTCACACTCAATCTCCTTACAATTCATTATGTCATGAAAGGTTCTCGAGTTCCCAAGCAATAACCCCAGATACTTGATCTGTTTTAAAACGTTTAAGGTTAACGCATTTGCTCAACATCAAAAGTACTCGATAAGAATTACAGGTCGTGTGATCGGTTATTTTTTTCAAGTAACTTTTGATGTACTGATAGATGGGGTAGAGTTCTTAATCCTATCCGAGACTACAGATAAGACGCAGGTTAAGAGTTAAGATGGGCGTTTTAAAGATCCTTTGGAAGTTAAAATTTAGAAAGATCAGACAACGTCTCCGTTGGAGCACAAGCTCTTAAAAGTGCAGAAGTAAAATTATGAGTAGTTTCTTCAATGTACATCAGCAGTAATAGGAAACTTTTTATACAGAGCTTCGCAGCAGGAGGTAAACTGATCATCAGAAGCGGACCCCGTCGTGATAGTGTTTCGGCTCTTTAGCTTTTTGACACTCTAGAGGAGGTTGGTCGACCTGGGTCATGACTCCCAGGCGTCGACCTCCTGCTACATTGAACTCAAAGTCTTACAAAATATATTCAGCACAGAAAACCTACACTTGTTCTGCGCAACACTTCTGATCGAATCTGCTGTCTCTATACGGTCGTACATGACTGTCTTAGCTTTAAACTGACACACTGATGGTCTTCGTTTATTTCAATATCTATAACTGACCACGGGACTGCGCTTCCGGTGCAGCCTAAGATGGCGGCGTTCTTTTCGTCGGTTCGTCGGCTAGGAAATGCAGCCTCAAAGCTGTGTAATTCTGAATGAAGAATATACCAAAGTCACGCCGTATCCACGTGTTGAAGTGCTGTGTGACTGTGGATGGCCAGACTATAAGTGTTCCTAAGCGTTTGGCTTTTCGTGGCAAGGCGCTGTGCCACTGAGTACGGGTTCGATCCTGCCTTGGTCCATATTTTTTTCTGTTGTTGATTATTTGTCATTTTTCCGAGTGCTGTAAACATATCTCTTCCTCTGAATTGATTCACTCTATAACGTGGAAACAAAGTTCTGGGCCGTCGACCGAGTTGACTACACGTGAGTCTAGACCATTCACAGTGGACTGTCGACTTTCAGCGACAAAATCAACAATTAAGACAAGAAGTAGTCAAATGAAACCAAATCGGCGATATCTAAAATGAAAATAAAAAAAATAGATACACTTGCCGGAGAACATCATTTTCTGTCGGGATTTTAATGCTAGGAGGCAACTAGTGGGGTAACACCACAGCCAAACAGCAAGGAGAAGATCTACAGAAGATCTATTGATCATTTTTCATGTGTTATTCTAATGAAAATTTTTCATGTGTTATTCTAATAGTCATTTTTCATGTGTTATTCTAATGATCATTTTTCATGTCTCATTCTAATGATCATTTTTCATGTGTAATTCTAATGATCATTTTTCATGTGTCATTCTAATGATCATTTTTCATGTGTAATTCTAATGATCATTTTTCATGTGCCATTCAAATAATCATTTTTCATGTGTAATTCTAATGATCATTTTTCATGTGTCATTCTAATTGAGAAATGTAAAATAGAAGGCAGAAAAATTAGAGTGCACAGACCTGGATGTCATTTGCAAAATCAGACAAAGAAAACAGAGCGCCCCTCGCAGGAGGCAGGAGAGATGGATGCAGCCGCCCTGGTGGAACTACAAGAGGCCGAGGAAGCAAGGCGGAACAAGCGATAAGCGGTCAGGACATGACAGAAAGCCAGAAAGAATGGAACAAACACAACCTGAAATCTCGATGAGTTTGTAAGACGAGGTTGATGAGAAGATGATGCACTTTAAAATGTGTGCTAAGCAGACTAAGGATACCAAGTGGGGTGATTTCTGTAAGAAAGTGTGCTCAGAAAAATCTTTCGCCACATTCTGGTTTCTTCACCAGAGCATGAATAGCACATCGTGGCGCAGAAATATCCAGACTAGGAGAGCACAGGCCAATCATGGCATACATCTTATGAGAACAAAGGGGAGGCACTGTTTGGAAGCTACATGGAACAGACTGACCACAGAAATGAGACTAAGAATGAAGATTGAAGGGTCAATCTCACACAGAAATGAGACTAAGAATGAAGATTGAAGGGTCAATCTCACACAGAAATGAGACTAAGAATGAAGATTGAAGGGTCAATCTCACACAGAAATGAGACTAAGAATGAAGATTGAAGGGTCAATCTCACACAGAAATGAGACTAAGAATGAAGATTGAAGGGTCAATCTCACACAGAAATGAGACTAAGAATGAAGATTGAAGGGTCAATCTCACACAGAAATGAGACTAAGAATGAAGATTGAAGGGTCAATCTCACACAGAAATGAGACTAAGAATGAAGATTGAAGGGTCAATCTCACACAGAAATGAGACTAAGAATGAAGATTGAAAGGTCAATCTCACACAGAAATGAGACTAAGAATGAAGATTGAGGTGTCAATCTCAGAAATGTGGGAGGAGGTAGTGATGGGAGAAGAACTTACGATTACAACCATTCACACAACACATAAAGGTCACGTAACACTGCTCCTGATCTAGATGGTGTCCGGTACGAGCATATAAGTCATTTAGTTAACAACGACTTAGAGTACCTGGCCAAAGAATTTAATGCAAGCATTCAGAGTGGCCGGAGACGCGATAGCTCAGTGGTTAGTGAACTGGACTACAAAGGACAAGAGGTAGGGTTCGATTCCAACCGACGGCTTCCGGGTTCACCCAGCCTTTAATGGGTACCGGATTTTTTGCTGGGAAAGTGAAGCGGCACGGGCGTAATACCGACCACATTGTCCCAAAAATCATGTGCTGAAGGTCTGTAAAATTTATGGTCACTAACACCATATTCCCTATAAGCCACTTGGCGTGACGGGGGTACTTTACTTTTTTTTTTTTTACTATTCAGAGTGGCCAGAATAAGGAGTGGGTACACAGCTATTTACTACCTCTACCGAACTCAAACGAAGAGCTTAACTCAGGTGACTGACTAAGAATATTCAAATCATAGGCGGACCGCACAGAAGATGTGATAAAATAGGTATGTGGAGTTTTCAATATCAACTTTGGCGAGGAGTAGATATCGATGCCTGTGTCATTCCAGGCACATTATCGTGTATTGTTACACTCTACAGGAAATGCAGGGAGCAGAATCCAGTCGTGATCAATACGGAGGACAATGCCCTCATTTTGGACAACACCGACGATGAAGATGCAGTCATCAATACAGACGGATCTTTAATACGACACTAAGGGGTGCATGGGCATTTACAGCCTGCTCTGCGAACAGAATAGTCAAAGAAGACAGCGGAGCGTACTTTATGTCCAGGAGTAGCATGACAATGGAGGTGATGGCAGTGATCAGACACTCATCGGGTTGGAGTTGGAAGACTACACGTCTGCATACTAAGTGCTAAAATGAGGCTGATAAAAGTGGAGACGGGCCCTGTACGCAGGCGATGGGTCAGTTCATTACAGATGTCAACGAGTAAACTGTACCTATGTGTCTGAACATGCGGGAGTACGGGACAATGAAAGAGCGGGCAGGTTGGCTAGCTAAGCTGTCGTTGAGGATAGTCCAATGGATTAGACAGATAGTAATGGCTTCCGAGATGTGGGAAAGGTACAGGACTTCGACAACCTTCAGTTTACGCTTCTCCTTCAGATGAAGATGGGATAAAGATGGCTACATCCAGAACCGAGCTTAGTAGGCGCTAAACGGATTTGTCAACCAACACAGAACTGGAGTCGTCAGTCACTGGATGCTGCAGGAAATGCTGAGGAGGGGATCTGAGCACCTACGGGCATGTTTGGAGTTCAATGATGATGACTCACGAATAGATAGCACAAATACTTAGTTGATGTCCTCTTCGTAGTAGCAACAGTTTGAAAAGATTGTACTCTGCGTGACGTCCTTTATATACACATATGTGTATGCTCTGCTCCTTGTCATAGAGTAACTCGGAGCAAAATTGTCACAATTAGTTGCTTTTCCAATATACAGTAGTAATGTTATTATTAGGAGTATTATTAAAATGATAACAACGAACTTTCTGAAACTGCACTACCTGAACTCAATCTCTACAGAAATGTCCCGCTTAAGTGCTCAATGAGGCAATGACAACCGCCGTAAAGCGAAACATGGATTAATAATTAATCCTCACCTTTCAGCTCTTAAGCACACTCATACAGATAATTGCACGAGCACTTCTTAAGTCTACAAAGTAAAGTCAGTAAGCAAATAAAGAATGACAGTAAATATATTACAAACATAATGTCAGCTTTAAGCTTCAACTTGTCCACAAGTGCATCCATGTCTATCCCTCTGAGGGAGGTCAGCTACCTGTTTCCATTCAGCTGGATGCAAATGGGGAGGGTGGCGAGGGTAGATATTTGGCAGTAATCTGTTAATATGGTTAATGTTAGGTGTGCAATATATGGTTAGTGTTAGGTGTGCAATATATGGTTAGTGTTGGGTGTGCAATATATGGTTAGTGTTAGGTGTGCAATATATGGTTAGTGTTGGGTGTGCAATATATGGTTAGTGTTAGGTGTGCAATATATGGTTAGTGTTAGGTGTGCAATATATGGTTAGTGTTAGGTGTGCAATATATGGTTAGTGTTTGGTGTGCAATATATGGTTAGTGTTAGGTGTGCAATATATGGTTAGTGTTAGGTGTGCAATATATGGTTAGTGTTGGGTGTGCAATATATGTTTAGTGTTAGGTATGCAATATATGGTTAGTGTTGGGTGTGCAATATATGGTTAGCGTTAGGTGTGCAATATATGGTTAGCGTTAGATGTGCAATATATGGTTAGTGTTTGGTGTGAAATATATGGTTAGTGTTAGGTGTGCAATATATGGTTAGTGTTAGGTGTGCAATATATGGTTAGTGTTTGGTGTGCAATATATGGTTAGTGTTAGGTGTGCAATATATGGTTAGTGTTAGGTGTGCAATATATGGTTAGTGTTAGGTGTGCAATATATGGTTAGTGTTTGGTGTGCAATATATGGTTAGTGTTAGGTGTGCAATATATGGTTAGTGTTAGGTGTGCAATATATGGTTAGTGCAGAGCTAATTTATTTATTATTATATGTACAATATTGTGAGTATTTTAAAAAAAAATATGATTGGTATTACGTGCTTTACGGTTAGTATTAAACATGAAATATGTTTAGCGTTATGAATGCAATATGTGCCATATAACGAATGTTAAATCTGCAATATTGTTAATGCTAAATATGTGTGCAGTATGTTCAGATTATGGGAGCCGTAATAGCTCAGTGGTTAGTGAACTGGACTACAAAGGACAAGAGGTAGGGTTCGATCCCAACCGACGGCTTCCGGTTCACCCAGCCTTTAATGGGTACCGGATTTTTTTCTGGGGAAGTAAAGTGACACGGGCGTAATACCGACCACATTACCCCAAAAATCATGTGCCGAGATTCTGTAAAATTATGGTCACTAACACCATATTCCCTATACGCCACTTGGCGTGACGGGGGCTCTTTACTTAACCGCCAATGTTTAGATTATTAATGCACGAGCGAGTGTTGGTAGCGCTCTTGTTTTCGCGACACCTGCAAGTCCACGTCGATTTTTGTTTGATACTAGTCGACACTCTTTAGCCGCTGTGCTTGTACCTCTTGCACACCTCACTTTCAGAATCAGGAGAGATCGTAAGAACAAGTCAGAATCCTGATCTCAAACTAAATGTCACAAACCACAGTTGTTGTAAAGTCTCCTCAAACCTAAATGTCACAAACCACAGTTGTTGTAAAGTCTCCTCAAACCTAAATGTCACAAACCACAGTTGTTGTAAAGTCTCCTCAAACCTAAATGTCACAAACCACAGTTGTTGTAAAGTCTCCTCAAACATAAATGTCACAAACCACAGTTGTTTGTAAAGTCTACTCAAACCTAAATGTCACAAATCACAGTTGTTGTAAAGTCTCCTCAAACCTAAATGTCACAAACCACAGTTGTTGTTGTAAAGTCTCCTCAAACCTAAATGTCACAAACCACAGTTGCTGTTGTAAAGTCTCCTCAAACCTGAATGTCACAAACCACAGTTGTTGTTGTAAAGTCACCTCAAACCTGAATGTCACAAACCACAGTTGTTGTTGTAAAGTCACCTCAAACCTGAATGTCACAAACCACAGTTGTTGTAAAGTCACCTCAAACCTGAATGTCACAAACCACAGTTGCTGTTGTAAAGTCTCCTCAAACCTAAATGTCACAAACCACAGTTGTTGTTGTAAAGTCTCCTCAAACCCTGCAACGTTATGCTTTGATGTAGGAATTCGCATTGACAAGGGCGTTAGATGGCGTACAAATAATAATACATAAATATTATTATATAGGGAACTTCCGAGGCGATAATAGGGAGTAATAGAACGAAGAAGTATGTGTTAGCACTCGGAAATAATGACAGACAAACAACAACAGAAAAAAACAAAGAACAATATATGGTCCGAAGCGGGATCGACCCCGTACTCAGTGCACCGCGCATTGCCACGAGAAGCCGAACGCTTGGTACACTGCCACGCAGCTAACTAAAAAATTAGCTATTGTAAGCAGTGTCTTACACGAAGGCAACTTACCCTGTGTCTTTCACTTACGATGTTTATATATCAAGAGTACCAACACTTCGTACGCGAACCCTGCTCGTTATTCTTCTTTTCCACATAAATTAAATTGCAATTTAAAATATCTAATTTCTTCAACCCATATCGTTAAGCCGCTGTGGTGTAGCTGCAAAAGCCACTAGACTAACCCGAAGAGCAGGCAACTCGGGTTCGATATTCGCTTACGGCAGAATATTACCTGAGGTTTGCAAATATTTATTATGGTCAACTCTGCCACCCACAAAATTCTGAAGAAAAAAAATCACTCTCCGGGAAAGTTGAGGAATTCCGCCATCTCTACGAAATTCGCGCTAAAGTCTACATTCGGGAGTTTCGCGTCAACTATCGTCTGGGTGGCAGAATATTGTTACATATGTCATAATGTTTTCACATATTCCTTTGGCTCCACCCTTTAAAATGAAAAAAGACAAGCTAAAAAAGTATGTCGTTGAACCTTGAACTCAAACCTCCACACATATTAGCTGATTCACCATACAGTCGCATTCTTATCTGTTACGTCACCGGAGTCAAGTGAGTTTATTTCTCTCTAAAGGAAGTTTTCAAAGTAGAATTACAGTTGACGTGGTTTCACATTACTTTAGACGTTAGATTTTAGATTTTGAACTTTAGACTTTAAACTTTAAACTTTGGACTTTAAATTGTAGACTTTAGATTTTAAACTCTAAACTTTAAATTTTAGACCTCATACTTTATACTTTAGACTTAAGATTTTAGACTTTAAACTCTAGACTTTAAACTTAAGACTTTAAACTTTAGATTTTAGACTTTAAACTTTAGACTTTAAATTGTAGACTTTAGACTTTAAACGTCACTTAAACAGACAGCTGCCATTGTGAGAGAACCCGGAATCCTATCCTTAAAGAGTCATGGTCGCAACAGAAGAAGAAGATTTTAAACTTAGACTTTAAACTTAAGATTTTAGACTTTAAACTTAAGATTTTAGACTTTAAACTTTAGATTTTAGACTTTAAACTTAAGATTTTAGACTTTAAACTTTAGATTTTAGACTTTAAACTTTAGATTTTAGACTTTAAACTTTAGAATTTAGACTTTATACTTTAGACTTTAAATTGTAGACTTTGCTTACGTTCGTCCGATGACTAAATTATTCTAGAGTATTCGTCGACTGTAGAATTCCTCTTCGTCATCCGCCCTTAAAAGGACGTTATGTGGACGTGTCTGCATTGTGTTGTGGTTTGCAGTATAACTGTTATATTGCGTCTTTCGGCCCAACACATCCGACTTCAGCACGATTGTAGACTTTAAACTTTAGACTTTAAGCTTTAAACTTTAGACTTTAAACTTGAGATTTTAGACTTTAGACTTTAAACTTTAGACTTTAGACTACAGACTTCAGACTTTAAACTTTAAATTTTAGACTTTAAAATTTAGACGGCTTAACTTCAGGCTGGGCATTCTCATATCTGCTCAGCTTGCGTTCCTGCAACCACCAAAGTGTCCATCCTGATCGATCACGCCCTTCACCTTTCAAGACACCACAATAGATTAATTCATAAGTAAAGTGTCCCCGTCACGACAAGTGGCGTATAGGGAATATAGTGTTAGTGACCATAAACATTACAGACCTTCGGCACATGATTTTTTGAGGTAATGTGGTCGGTATTACGCCGAAACAAATAATAAATAGCATTTTCATACCAACTTTGTGCTATGAAAGTCAAAAATGGACCCTTTCTAAATCCCATTTAAGAAAGATCAATACATGTGAGATGCGATGCTTGAGAAATGTAATAAACATCACAAGAAGAGATAGAATAACAAATGAAACCATAAGAAAAATGGTAGGAACTAAACCCTGCCAAGAATATATAGAACAACAACTTAAATGGTTTGGCCACCTGGTCAGAATGAATCCTCACCAATCACCATCAAGGGCGTTCTTCTCGAGAATGCATGGAAAAAACCCAGAGGAAGACCCAGAAGAAGATGGATAGATGTATTGACAGAGACATGTAACAACAAAGGAAAATCACTAATTCAGACAGTTCGAGCAGCTCAAGAACGACAAATGATATAAACCACGGCACCTTTTAGGTATCAGTGAAAAAAGGAAAAAAAAAAGAAGAAGATTACGCCCGTGCCGCTTTACTTTCCCAGAAAAAAAATCCGGTACCCATTTAAGGCTGGCGAACCCGGAAGCCGTCGGTTGGGATCGTACCCTACCTCTTGTACTTTGTAGTACAGATCACTAACCACTGAGCTATCGCGGCTCCCCATTGATTCATAGCACGCCGATATTTTTTACAATATCTGTAGTTTACTGTTATTTTATAGTTAATATAATAATGTTTTTAGTTGATGGTTAACTCCCATCGATCATGGCAACACGTAGGATTCGTAGACTAAGGTGGCTGGGCTATGTAAGAAGAATGACAAACAATCGTATTCCCAAACAAATATTGTATGGCGAACTTAAGGACGGAAAGAGGCCAAAGGGCTGACCAGTGCTGAGATATAAGGATGTTTTCAGGGCTTCTTTGAGGGAAGTGAAAGAAACTGTGAAAATGTGGCTGCGGATCGTAGCACATGGAGATCAAAAATAAATTATGGCACAGCAACTTTCGAGACAGTGCTGATATCAAATTCAGAAGACAAAAGGCGCTAGAGAAAAGAGACAAAGCCAGGTACCGCAAATACACCTTGTTCGTTCTGTGCATGGATCTGTCTGTCCAGGATTGGCAAATTCAGCCACGAGAGAAGATGTTCAGTAAAGCAGCACCCAGTATGAGACACTAATGCTTTACCAAACTACTGACTTATCATGATTACTTGCTACCAACTCTCTGTCAAGACACCGAAGGCCATACATGGTTAGTTTACACTAGAAAGGGGGACATTTGTCAAATTTTAAAATATTGATTCTCATAAACTATTATTTGACTAGAATATCAATAGCATGAAAATTAACAATTCTAGAATAGTAATATTTCGGTAGTGTCACAAATTTGAACCACTCTAATAAAATCTCAATCTTAAGAATAAGTGGAATGTAATTTCCGAAGGATATCTTCATTTATTTTTATTGATGTAGCAACGTTTGTATGTTTATAACCAAAATAATACTTTTGTAATTTTAAAGCAAATAGCTGTAAGAAGAAGAGGAAGAATAAACATCAGAAGAGGAAGAAGAACTAGATGAAGAACAGGAAGAAGAAAATAAGAAGAAGAGGGAGAAGAAAATAAGAAGAGGAAGTAGAAGAAGAACTAGATGAAGAACAGGAAGAAGGAAAATAAGAAGAAGAGGGAAAAGAAAATCAGCAGAAGAAGAGGAACTAGATGAAGAACAGGAGGAAGAAAATAAGAAGAAGAGGAAAAAGACAAAAATCAGAAGACGAAGAGGAAGAACTAGCTGAAGAACAGGAGGAAGAAAATAAGAAGAAGAGGGAGAAGAAGAACAAGAAGGAAAGAAGAGGAATAAAAAGGAGAAACATAAACAATAAGTAGAGCCCAAATTAGCAGAAAAAGAAGACGAAGTTGAAGAAGGCTACAAGACTGCTGTAGGGTCACTAAGTATGGAGAAAGCATCATGGTTCCAGCAATATTACGCTTTTTTCCCTCGAGACTATGGGGCACTAGATGACTGAGCAGAGAGGCAGAGAGAGATAGAGAGATAGAGAGAAAGAGAGAGAGGGAGAGACTCGTTACATGCAGGAAATCTGTAGATTGCCAGTACATTTGCTGTGTAGCAGTTTCTTAAAACATGCGTACTTGGAGTCCAGTTCTGCTACATACATTTCAGTCCGTATATAATAGTGTGTTTTATTTGTATTGGATCCAGGCGGTAGAATGGTCGTTAATGAATTGGGCTACAGACAACACGAGATCGGGTTTCAGTTATAATCGAAAAGAGTAGACCATCATTTTGACACTATCTATCTATCTATCTATCTATCTATCTATCTATCTATCTATCTATCTATCTATCTATCTATCTATCTATCTATCTATCTATCTATCTATCTATCTATCTATCTATCTATCTATCTATCTATCTATCTATCTATCTATCTATCTATCTATCTATCTATCTATCTATCTATCTATCTATCTATCTATCTATCTATCTATCTATCTATCTATCTATCTATCTATCTACCTAGCTACCTACCTACCTACCTACCTACCTAACTATCTATCTATCTATCTATCTATCTATCTATCTATCTATCTATCTATCTATCTATCTATCTATCTATCTATCTATCTATCTATCTATCTATCTATCTATCTATCTATCTATCTATCTATCTATTAACCCTTCCAGCCATAGCCGGCCCGTAGGGCATAGACCCAGGTACTCTTTCTCTTATCTAAATTTTTTATTCTAGCAGTTTTCAATCCTTGTAAAAATCTTTATCAAATCTCACCATTTGCCTCTGTTCTGTGCAAGCAACTATATCTCATCAAGGGAGCCGATTCCTGCTGCTCTTGCCTCTCTGATCAATGTTCTTCTCAGTGTCTCTCTGGGTCGACCGCTTTTCCTGTTACCTGTTATATTCCCACATGAGGGTTTGCATTGTTATTCGGTTATCATCTCTCCTCATCACATGCCCAACATATGACCATCGTCATTTCTTGATTATCAGGTCTACGTTTCATCAACAAAAGCGTTTTTACGATAGCGGCTTGTTAAACCTGTGATCAACGGTTCTACACCAAGCGGGAGAAAAACAAATTCTCCATCTTGGATCCAACCGGAAAAAATCTGGCACTGTCCGGGCAAAATTGTTTGCAAAAAAACCTACCCAAACATGGGATCTCAGGCCGTGCTACGTGGGTCAGGGGTCTCCTCTGATTTTCTGGAGGTGCTTGAGGTGGATATAGCTACAGCTATAGATTTGTCTGGTGTGAAGTGATGATGGTCTTGTTGCAAGAACAGATTGTTTGTGTCTTTTATGACACTTAATTTGTGTAGATTGTTTCCATTAGTAAAGTAGATTGTTTCTATTAATAAAGTAGATTGTTTCCATTAGTAAAGTAGATTGTTTCCATTAGTAAAGTAGATTGTTTCCATTAGTAAAGTAGATTGTTTCCATTAGTAAGTAGATTGGCACAACAATACATCATCATCATCATCATCATCAAGTACCATGCCTGCTGGCGTAGGTGATATTGTCTTTCCACAACCTTCGATCTCGACAGCTTTTTAAAAATCATTTCTGATGTTGACCTTCTGCCAAGCCATTCTCTTTAGCTGTCTGGTATCTTTTCTATTTGCTTCCCTCTATCTCTTCGTCCCTTAATTTTCCCAGTTGTCAGAATATGTTCCAGATGTTATCTTCTCACTACATGACCCAAAACAATGATGATTGTTTCTTTCTAATATTGGAAATTAGCTCTCTGCTTTGGACGTTTATATACTCTTTATGGCTGTCAATATTATTCTCAAAATTCTTCTGTAAAACTACATTTCTACAGCCTCCATTGACTTTCATGTGTGCTGTCCTATTGTCCATAATTCACATCCATATGTGAGCCAAGACTGGCTCAACATAAAATGTAATTACTCCATTTCTTGTTCATATTGTCAAAATTGGTTTTCACAGTATCTCTCTAATTTTTTTTAAAGCTACTTTTACCTGAGCCATTTTGCATCTCACGGTTGGCTTACCACGGCAACAGCCGGGGTTCGTAATCCTGGCGAGGACACCTGGGTTTTACTAATTCCCTAAAAATTAGTAGGAGCCGCGATAGCTCAGTGGTTAGTGAACTGGACTACTACGGACAAGGGGTAGGGTTCGATCCCAACCGACGGCTCCGGGTTCACCCAGCCTTAAATGGGTACCGGATTTTTTCTGGGAAAGTAAAAGCAGCACGGGCGTAATACCGACCACATTACCCCAAAAAATCATGTGCTGAAGGTCTGTAAAATATAGGGTCACTAACACCATATTTCCCTATACGCCACTTGGCGTGACGGGGGTACTTTACTTACTTTTATTTTGCATCTCAGCTCTGTTGTACATCTACCACCTGAGGTTAACATTACTCCCAGATATTTAAATTGAATTAACTGTTTTAATACTATTCCACTTGTCTTTATTGTGCATTACGCTGGTGTCTTTTTCCTTGTTGCTACCATTACCTCTGTCTTTTGCTATTAAGGCTGAGTCCCTTATTTTTGCTTTCCTTCACTATAAAGTCTAACATTTTTTGTAACTCATTTTCATTCTTCGCGATTAAGACTGTATCATAAGCATACCTTAGATTTTTTTTATATTATGACCTCCGAATATTATTCCAGGCATGCCCCTTATGGATGTTAATATAATCTCGCTATACATATTAAACAAATCTGGTGACAGCAACACAACCTTCCCTAACACCCTGTTTTATTTGTTGCAACATTCTCAATTGTTTTTCCGTTTTTATGGCCGCTGTTTGTTGCCAATATACGTTCTTTACTATTCTTAGATCTTTGCTGACTATGTTTATTCTTTCTAAAATGTTGATTATTTCTTGGTGCTTTACTTTGTCAAATACTTTGGTATAATCTATGAAACATCGGTATAGATCTGTTTTTACCTCTATGGCTCTTTCTAATAAAAATCTTATGATGTATATGGTTCGTATCATAACAATACACATAGATAAAAACAAAGAGTAGATCATAGGGATTTATAGGATTTTAGATGCAATGGTTGGGGTTAAGGTGACTAGTTGAATGGGTAGTGTCGTGTGTTGAGTTTAGTGTTAATGAATATAGGTACAGTGAGGGTTTAAGGGGATTTTAGGATTTTAAGGGGATGTAAGAAATAGATGGTGAGAGGCTAGCATATGTCAGTAAATAGAAGAAGTGAAGTAAAGAGATTTGAGAAAAATCGAAGAAGGTTAGAGGGATTTGAGAAAGTAAAGAAAAGAGGTAGGGAAATGTGAGATAATAGGTGTCGAAAATAAGGAAATATGAGAAAATGAAATAGAAAGGTAGGGATATGTGAATAAGTAGAATAGTAAATGCAGAGAGATGTGAGCAAATAAAAGGAAAGAGGTAGAAGATGTGATTAAAGAAAATGAAAAAAGGTTGAAGATGTAAGTTAGAAAAAAGGAAAGAGGTAGAGAAGTTAATATTAACAATAGAACACAAATGCAGAAAAATTTGAGTAAATAAGGAAAGAGTAGAATTATATATAAGTAAAAAAAAAGTAAAGAGCCCCGTCACGCCAAGTGGCGTATAGGGAATATGGTGTTAGTGACCATCATTTGTACAGACCATCGCACAACAATTTGGGTAATGTGGTCGGCACGCCAGTGCCGCTTTAATATCCATCCAAAAAAATCCGGTACCCATTTAAGGCTGGGTGAACCCGGAAGCCGTCGGTCAGAATCGAACCCGACGTCTTGTCCTTTGTAGTCCAATTATATATAAATAAAAGTATAAATATGAGTAGAGTGAGGGAATATGGAATAGGGATACAAATCAAGTTAAAGTAAGGGGAAAACATTTTTTTTTCAAATTCAGCTGTGAAAATCCTTATATTGCCTCACTCGCCTCATTCCTCACTCGTTCTCCTGTCGTCACTTACCACTCCTAATTTACACGAGCCATACATACATCCGTCTTCATATTCCAATTTGCTGTCACGTGATAGATCCGCGAAGAACAAGTCAGTGATAATTGACGTGGCCGGACAGAGAAGTTTTTCTTCCTATCTCAACGTTCTGTCTCTGTTGACACCTTTCAACAGAAAACAATTTGGTAAATTCAACAAGAAAGCAATCACTTGAAATGAGGCAATAGCACATACATGACAAGTCATATATTCCCTACGGAAAATAAAAAAATAAAAAAGAAAGGAAATGAAATGTTAAAAAAAAAAAAAAAAGACTGCCTCAAAGTTCTTAGAACGTCCTTTTAATTTTTTTTTTTTTTTTTTTTTTTTTTTTTTTTGCGTTCGCAGCTTACACCTCTCGCAAAGTTCCTAGAGACTTGGAACTGAATTGTGCAGTAATCCGTCTTTACCTGGCAGCCGTGTGCATTGGGGTCTCTCTCCGCACAGGCAGATAACTCCGTCTTCAGAGTACTCATATTTTTTTCCGTCCATGAGTAATTGACGTTTCAAGCTGCTGTGACCAGGGTGGTTGCCGCAGAGAGAAATCACAAGTAAAAATCCCAACTGGTGCAGCCGGATTTGAGCTCACAACCTCTCTGTCTCGAGACCGGCGTCTTGCCTTGAGACCAACCAGTCAGCCGTCGTTTTAAAATTAAATTTTCTTTCCCCTTCGTTATTTGCTTTTCTGCATGGAGGGGAGATATAGTTTGCCGTCTCTTGCTCTTCTATTGATTTCTGGAGTTATATTCTCTAACGTTTCTAATATTCCATCAATCCATCTTTATCGTGGTCGTCCCTTGTGTCTGGTGTTCTCGCAACGTTTATTGAAGGCTCATTGTGTGGTGTTTTTGATTATTCTGCCGTATCACGTGACAAAACCATTTTGTCTGTTGTTTCTTTATATATTCTTCATGCATGTATAATGGCAATTATTTCAAGTTTTTTTTCTCAGTTCTTCAGTTATGTTCTTACGCTTCAGGCTGTTTCCTGTCATTCTTCTATCACATTTAATTTCGGTTGTGTCTATGTATCTACTTGTTCTTGAATCTGGTGTCCAGATCTGGCGATGGTAGCACAACGTTGGAATGAAGATTGTATTGTAGAGTTCCTGTTTTGCCTTCAGTTTTATTTTATTGTTGGACAGCAGTGGTGTCGTATAGCTGTCCTATGATTGAACAATCTGAGTCTATTCCTATTGTTTGTCTATTGTAGCTTGTGTCACTAGACTCCTCAGATACTTACATTACTAAACTTGTTTTTATTGTCTGCTGTCTATCATTTTGCTCTATTAACTGTCTTAATTATTACTTTAGCATGAATTGGAGTGTTTATGTTAGCTTTTGCCTGTTTCATTTTTATCAGCGAAAGAGAGAAGAGAGCGAGAGAGAAAGAGCGAGAGAGAGAGAGAGAGAGAGAGAGAAAGAGAATGAGTGTGGTGGTAGAGATAACATATTTTTTAACTTTTAAACATTTTTACAGAGTTGTACTGTTCTAATATATTTCCAATACTGTGTATTTCGTGAAGTAATTCTTATCTTCCACACACAGTGCTTCCCTCTATCTCTTCGTCCCTCAATTTTTCCAGTTGTTACAATATATTCCAGTTGTTCTCTTCTCATTACATGGCCGAAAAATGATGATTGTTTCTTCCTAATATTGGAAATTAGCTCTCTTTTGCTTTGACCTCTCTCAGAACCTCTTCATTACTCTTCTTAGCTGTCATGGTACTTTCAACATTCTTCTGTAAAACCACATTTCTACAGACTCCAGTTATTTTCTTGTCTGTTGTCCTATTGTCCATGATTCGCATCCATATGTTAAGACTGGCTCTACGTAACATTTAGAATTCTTTTCTTGTTTCTATTGTCAAAAATGGATTGTATAG
This sequence comes from Megaustenia siamemsis, assembly GCA_032433765.1. Classification (NCBI taxonomy): domain Eukaryota; kingdom Metazoa; phylum Mollusca; class Gastropoda; order Stylommatophora; family Ariophantidae; genus Megaustenia; species Megaustenia siamemsis. The sequence goes on along the minus strand of JAVIAB010000073.1, from coordinate 111,976,369 downwards.
TATCTTCCTCATTTTTTGGAAAGCTGCTTTTACCAAGATGATACAAGACCTTAAAAAGAATATTTTTTGATGACAGTTTACACTAATCAATTGAAAGTGACGCACTGTGCGGCTAAACGTATATGACCGAAATCGGCATGGCACATTATGAGTTGAAACGTATGTAAAGAGTTTTAAAACGTCGTAAGTGAATGCGATCAAAGTGGTCAGCAACTCATAGTTGACAGTTTGTATCCGTGAAGCATAACTGATCAAGATCCTACTTTATCAACAAGGAAACAGACAGCTTAGCTTGACCAGGCAAGAATGGGATCTATGCACAAAACTGAACTCTGTAAAAAAAAGATGACGTGGTAGATTCGGGTTTTGTTGGCCGAAAAGCACATTCATCGCAGCTATAAGCGGGCAACGCAAATTCACACCGATCCTCTTTTTAAATAATAGGGAAAACAAAGATAAAGTTATTGTCGAACGAAAGCAGTGGAGGAATAGGTGAGGCTGTTCTTTATGTTAAAGTTGATGATGTTAAAGTAGATGTTGATAAAGTTATGACGTTGATGATAATGATGATGATACAGATGTTAATGATGATGGTGTCGATGAAGACAATGTGAGTGAATGAAAGAGTGGGAGTGAGTGACAAAGTATGTGAGTGACAGTGAGAGTGTGAGTGACATACAGAGTGTGAGTGAGTGAGCGACAGAGAGAGTGTGAGTAAGTGAGTGACAGAGAGAGTGTGAGTGATAGAGAGAGTGTGAGTGAGTGAGTGACAGAGAGAGTGTGAGTGATAGAGAGAGTGTGAGTGACAGAGCGAGTGGGAGTGAGTGACAAAGTATGTGAGTGACAGTGAGAGTGTGAGTGACAGAGAGAGTCTGAGTGAGTGAGTGACAGAGACAGTGTGAGTGAGTGACAGAGAGAGTGTGAGTCACAGAGAGAGTGTGAGTGAGTGAGTGACAGAAAGAGTGAGAGTGATAGAGAGTGTGAGTGAGTGTGTATTGTGACAGAGAGAGAGTGTGAGTGATAGAGAGAGTGTGAGTGAGTGACAGAGAGAGTGTGAGTGAATGAGTGACAGAGAGAGTGTGAGTAATAGAGAGAGTGTGAGTGACAGAGCGAGTGGGAGTGAGTGAGTGTGTGACAGACAGAGAGAGTGTGAGTGATAGAGAGAGTGTGAGTGAGTGAGTGTGTGACAGAGAGAGAGTGTGAGTGATAGAGAGAGTGTGAGTGAGTGAGTGACAGAGAGAGTGTGAGTGAGTGAGTGAGTGAGTGACAGAGAGAATGTGAGTGATAGAGAGAGTGCGAGTGACAGAGCGAGTGGGAGTGAGTGACAAAGTATGTGAGTGACAGTGAGAGTGTGAGTGACAGAGAGAGTCTGAGTGAGTGAGTGACAGAGACAGTGTGAGTGAGTGACAGAGAGAGTGTGAGTCACAGAGAGAGTGTGAGTGAGTGAGTGACAGAGAGAGTGAGAGTGATAGAGAGAATGTGAGTGAGTGAGTGTGTGACAGAGAGAGAGAGAGTGTGAGTGATAGAGAGAGTGTGAGTGACAGAGAGAGTGTGAGTGACAGAGAGAGTGTGAGTCACAGCGAGAGTGTGAGTGAGTGAGTGAGTGACAGAGAGAGTGAGAGTGATAGAGAGAGTGTGAGTGAGTGTGTGACAGAGAGAGAGTGTGAGTGATAGAGAGAGTGTGAGTGACAGAGAGAGTGTGAGTGATAGAGAGAGTGTGAGTGATAGAGAGAGTGCGAGTGATAGAGAGAGTGTGAGTGACAGAGAGAGTGTGAGTCCACAGAGAGAGTGTGAGTGATAGAGAGAGTGTGAGTGATAGAGAGAGTGGGAGTGAGTGACAGAGAGAGTCTGAGTGAGTGACAGAGAGAGTGTGAGTGAGTGACAGAGAGAGTGTGAGTGAGTGACAGAGAGAGTGTGATGAGTCACAGAGAGAGCGTGAGTCACAGAGAGAGTGTGAGTGAGTGACAGAGAGAGTGTGAGTGAGTGACAGAGAGAGTTTGAGTGAGTGACAGAGAGAGTGTGAGTGAGTGACAGAGAGAGTGTGTGTGACAGAGAGAGAGTGTGAGTGAGTGAGTGACAGAGAGAGTGAGAGTGATAGAGAGTGATAGAGAGAGTGTGAGTGAGTGAGTGTGTGTGACAGAGAGAGAGAGAGAGTGTGAGTGACAGAGCGAGTGGGAGTGAGTGACAAAGTATGTGAGTGACAGTGAGGGTGTGAGTGAGTGACTGAGCGAGTGGGAGTGAGTGACAGAGAGAGTGTGAGTGATAGAAAGAGTGTGAGTGACAGAGAGAGTGTGAGTGACAGAGAGAGTGTGAGTCACAGAGAGAGTGTGAGTGAGTGACAGAGCGAGTGGGAGTGAGTGACAAAGTATGTGAGTGACAGTGAGAGTGTGAGTGAGTGACAGAGCTAGTGGGAGTGAGTGACAGAGAGAGAGTATGAGTGAGTTACAGAGAGAGTGGGAGTGAGTGACAGAGAGAGTGTGAGTGAGTGACAGAGAGGGTGGGAGTGAGTGACAGAGAGAGTGTGAGTGAGTGACAGAGCGAGTGGGAGTGAGTGACAAAGTATGTGAGTGACAGTGAGAGTGTGAGTGATTGCCAGAGCGAGTGGAGTGAGTGACAGAGCGAGTGGAAGTGAGTGACAAGCGAGTGGGAGTGAGTGACAGAGAGAGTGGGAGTGAGTGACAGAAAGAGTGGGAGTGAGTGACAAAGTATTTTAGTGACAGTGAGAGTGTGAGTGAGTGACAGAGAGAGTATGAGTGAATGACATAAAAAGTGTGAGTGACAGAGAGAGTGTGAGTGAGTAACATGATATAGGGATTAGTGAAAGATATTGAGCAAGATAGAGTGACCATAAGAGAGAATATCTGAAGAGAATGAATTAAAAGGAATAACTGAGAATTGATGAGAGAGAACGAGTAAGAGAGAGAATAAACTCTTTGGTCTATCTTCGAGTTAAAATTATATTTAAAAAACAACAACAACAATATATCAAGTAACAGAAAACACGCTGAACAAAGATTTGTGGAACTGCATGATTATCGGTGTCAGGGTGTGCAGCACATGCTAAATGTTCAATCGGCCATGCTTCCTGTTGCACATGCGCATAAACAAACCGGGACTAGTGGATGTCTTGACATTCACAGTCAGAAAGTCTGACAGCTCTTCACGTCAAACCTTTTTGGTTTACTTGTAATGTCAGCTCCCGGTAATTGTGTTTCCTTTGCTTTTAACTTGCGTCACTTGTCTAAATCTAATTCCCTTCTATTTGGTATTTTCTTAATGATGAAGGCGTGTGCGTGAGTGTATGTGTGTGTGTGTGTGCTTTGAAGGATCTTAAATGTATTTTTTTTTAAATATCTGTAAGTTTGACGTGATCACGTGTCTGTTGTTGACTTTTGCTGCCTGATTGCCTTTAACAATTACTCATTTTGATCGTTTTGTTTATTATCATCATCATCATCATCAAGTACCATGCCTGCTGGCATAGGTGATTGTGTCTCTCCACAACTTTCGATCTCGACAGTTTGTATTTATCATTTCTGTTGTTGACCTACTGCCAAGCCATTCTCTTAAGCTGTCTGGTATCTTTTCCTCTTTGCTTCCCTCTTTCTCTTCGTCCTTAATTTTCCCAGTTGTCACAATATATTCCAGCTGTTCCCTTCTCATTACAGGCCAAAAAATGATGCTTATTTCATCCCAACAATTTGATATTAGCTCTCTTTTGCTTTGGCCTCTTTCAGAACGTTTTATTACTCTTCTTAGTTGTCCATGCTATTCTCAACATTCTTCTGTACAACTACATTACTACACTCTCTAATGATTTTCTTGTCTGTTGTCCTATTGTCCGTGATTCACATCCATATATTAAGACTTGCTTTACATAACAATTAAGAACTCTTTTCTGTTTTCTATTGTTAAAAAATGGATTACACAGTATCTTCCTCATATTTTGGAAAGCAGCTTTTGCCTGAGCCATTCTGCATCTCACCTCTGGTGTACGTCTACCATCTGAGGTTAACAACGTTCCCAGATATTTCAATTCATTTACCTGTTTTAATGTTGTTGCACTTGTCTTTATTGTGCATTACGTTGATGTCTGTTTCTTTGTTGCTACCATTACTTCTGTCTTTTTGCTATTAAGGCTGAGTCCTTCATTTTTGCTTTCCTTCACTATAATGTCTAACATTTCTTGTAACTCATTTTCACTCTTAGCGATTAATACTGTATCATCAGCATATCTTAGGTTATTTATTTTGTTTGCTTGTTTGTCCATTAGAAGGCACTAAATTAATTTACGGGTTGTGCTAGTTTACAGCAGGCTGCGATAACTACGTCTTTCGACCTGGTATATCCGACTCTTCTTCTTCTGTGCTTCCTTTTGTACCAATTAGTTTATGGAGGGAGATAAGCAGATCTGGGTCTAGTCCTTCTGGCAGCTTTAACCACTGCTGATTGATGTTGTCGGTCTTACTCTGGGTCTAGTCCTTCTGGCAGCTTTAACCACTGCTGATTGATGTTGTCGATCTTACTCTGAGTCTAGTCCTTCAGTCAGCTTTACCACTGCTGATTGATGTTGTCGGTCTTACTCTGGGTCTAGTCCTTCTGGCAGTTTTAAAACCACTGCTGATTGATGTTGTCGATCTTACTCTGGGTCTAGTCCTGGCAGCTTTAACCACTGCTGATTGATGTTGTCGATCATACTCTGGGTCTAGTCCTTCTGGCAGCTTTAAACCACTGCTGATTGATGTTGTCGATCTTACTATGGGTCTAGTCCTTCTGGCAGCTTTAACCACTGCTGAGTGATGTTGTCGATCTTACTCTGGGTCTAGTCCTGACAGCTTTAACCACTGCTGATTGATGTTGTCGGATTCACTCTGGGTCTAGTCCTTCTGGCAGCTTTAACCACTGCTGATTGATGTTGTCGATCTTACTCTGGGTCTAGTCCTGGCAGCTTTAACCACTGCTGATTGATGTTGTCGGTCTTACTCTGGGTCTAGTCCTTCTGGCTGCTTTAACCACTGCTGATTGATGTTGTCGATCTTACTCTGGTCTAGTCCTTCAGTCAGCTTTAACCACTGCTGATTGATGTTGTCGGTCTTACTCTGGGTCTAGTCCTTCTGGCAGCTTTAAACCACTGCTGATTGATGTTGTCGATCTTACTCTGGGTCTAGTCCTGGCAGCTTTAACCACTGCTGATTGATGTTGTCGATCATACTCTGGGTCTAGTCCTTCTGGCAGCTTTAACCACTGCTGATTGATGTTGTCGGTCTAACTCTGGGTCTAGTCCTTCTGGCAGCTTTAACCACTGCTGATTGATGTTGTCGATCTTACTCAGGGTCTAGTCCTGACAGCTTTAACAACTGCTGATTGATGTTGTCGGTCTTACTCTGGGTCTAGTCCTTCTGGCAGCTTTAACCACTGCTGATTGATGTTGTCGATCTTACTATGGGTCTAGTCCTGGCAGCTTTAACCACTGCTGATTAATGTTGTCGATCTTACTCTGGGTCTAGTCCTTCTGGCAGCTTTAACCACTGCTGATTGATGTTGTCGGTCTTACTCTGGTCTAGTCCTTCTGGCAGCTTTAACCACTGCTGATTGATGTTGTCGATCTTACTATGGGTCTAGTCCTTCTGACAGCTTTAAACCACTGCTGATTGATGTTGTCGATCTTACTCTGGGTCTAGTCCTTCTGGCAGCTTTAACCACTGCTGATTGATGTTGTCGGTCTTACTCTGGGTCTAGTCCTTCTGGCAGCTTTAACCACTGCTGATTGATGTTGTCGATCTTACTCTGGGTCTAGTCCTTCTGGCAGCTTTAACCACTGCTGATTAATGTTGTCGGTCTTACTCTGAGTCTAGTCCTTCTGGCAGCTTTAACCACTGCTGATTGATGTTGTCGATCTTACTATGGGCCTAGTCCTGGCAGCTTTAACCACTGCTGATTGATGTTGTCGATCTTACTCTGGGTCTAGTCCCTTCTGGCAGCTTTAACCACTGCTGATTGATGTTTGTCGGTCTAACTCTGGGTCTAGTCCTTCTGGCAGCTTTAACCACTGCTGATTGATGTTGTCGATCTTACTCTGGGTCTAGACCTTCTGGCAGCTTTAACCACTGCTGATGATGTTGTCGGTCTTACTCTGGGTCTAGTCCTTCTGGCAGCTTTAACCACTGCTGATTGATTTTTGTCGATATTACTCTGGGTCTAGTCCTGGCAGCTTTAACCACTGCTGATTGATGTTTCGGTCTTACTCTGGGTCTAGTCCTGGCAGCTTTAAATACTGCTGATTGATGTTGTCGATCTTACTCTGGGTCTAGTCCTGGCAGCTTTAACCACTGCTGATTGATGTTGTCGATATGACTCTGGGTCTGCCTCTCGCTGTTCTCCCTTCTCATCTTATGGTTTGTATGGCAAGGATTGGGATGTGATTAATTCTAGATGGGCAAATCAATGTATTTGTTGCTTCTGTATATAGCATAGGACTGGTTCAATACCTACTCCTTCTCTTATGTCGACATTTTTTATTAAGTCATTTCTGGTCATTCCAAATGCTTTTCTCAGATATCTCATCTCTATGGTGGCAAGCTTTCATTTAATCTATAGTACGGATGCTTGGTGGGAGCCGCGATAGCTCAGTGGTTAGTGAACTGGACTACAAAGGATAAAGGTCGGGTTCGATACTGATCGACGGCGTCCGGGTTCACCCAGCCTTTAATGGGAACCGGGATTATTTTAAATTTTTTTTGGGGGGGAGGGGGAGGGGGGGAGAGAAGTTTAGCGACACGGGCGTAATACAGACAACATTACCCCAAAATTCATGTGCCGAAGGTCTGTAAAAATTATGGTCACTAACACTATATTCCCTATACGTCACTTGGTGTGACGGGACTCTACTGTTTTTACTTTTACGGAGGCTTGGTGGTCTAAAGTTAACATTTCGACCTCTGGACAAGAACGCCTTGGGTTCGATTCCCACCACAGGCGGGTTGGAAAATTAATTCTTAAAAATAACAAATCGTGTGTCTTCGTGGCTTCACCCTCTCCTGGTCTGTGTGGTGAGTTCCGAGGTGTAGCCATGTCGGGTAACGGCGAAAAACAGGAGGTCACGTTGAAGAACTCTTGGCAGTTGGAAATCCAAAGATTAGGGCAAAATGGCCGTTGTCTGAGCAAAATTGATGGGGGGTGGGAGGGGGGGGGAGAGAAGAGACTACCCAACAACGTTTATAACTAGACGATAGAAATATCAGAGTACCTTCGAGATCGAAGAATATCTGCCTGTACGGCGATGGAAACCTGAGCACAAGGCCTGCTGTGTTAAAAAACAGGAGAAAAGTGATATTCATGCAAAATTCAGTCCATCGAAACTTCGCATGAGATAGAAAGCTGGTGAAAAAAAACAATCATTTCTCGTAAACGACTTTGCTTCTGATAGTGCATTGTGGGCCATGAATGTACTCTGTATAAGATGTCTCTTTGTAGAATAGAGAGTTAAGTACAGCATTACTTTGTATCTTCAATCACCGATGATTTGATTATTCTTGTTAATCTGGTTCCTGGGTCTTTTGGGTAATTCGGAACAGGATCTTTATCAGTTATGTGTTATTCTTTTTAATGTTCAAATCTTCGGTTATGTCTACAGTGCTCTTTTCCGTAATCCAAGCTATCTTCAGGTTTTTGTTGTATTTTGTTTGTTGTATTTGTTTGTAGTATTTTGTTTGTTGTATTTTGTTTGTAGTATTTTGTTTGTTGTATTTTGTTTGTAGTATTTGATGGTTGTATTTTGTTTGTAGTATTTTGTTTTTTGTATTTTGTTTGTTGTATTTTGTTTTGTTGTATTTTGTTTGTTGTATTTTGTTTGTAGTATTTTGTTTGTTGTATTTTGTTTGTAGTATTTGTTTGTTGTATTTTGTTTGTAGTATTTTGTTTGTTGTATTTTGTTTGTTGTATTTTGTTTGTTGTATTTTGTTTGTTGTATTTTGTTTGTATTATTTGTTTGTTGTATTTTGTTTGTTTGTTTTTGTTTGTTGTATTGTTTCTGGTGAAAGAAGTTAACTACGAGTCATCATCATTGAGTGCCGTCTCCGCATCGAAGGTTGGCTACTATGGAGCGCCATTCCACTTTGTCTCTTGCTTTGGACAAACATAACTCCCTTCCTTCCAGTCTAAACGATTTCCCCCCTCACAACAACATAAATCCCCTTTCCCTCCCAGTCTAAACGATCCCCCCACAACAATATAACTCCCCTTCCCTTCCAGTCTAAACGATCCCCCCACACAACACATAACTCCCCTTCCCTCCCAGTCTAAACGATCCCCCCACAACAATATTAACTCCCCTTCCCTCCAGTCTAAACGATCCCCCACAACAATAAAACTCCCCTTCCCTCCCAGTCTAAACGATCCCCCCCACAACAAACATAACTCCCCTTCCCTTCAGTCTAAACGATTCCCCCCCCCCACAACACATAACTCCCCTTCCCTCCCAGTCTAAACGATCCCCCCACAACAATATAACTCCCTTCCCTCCCAGTCTAACATCCCACCCACCCCCCCCCCCCACAACAACATAAACTCCCTTCCCTCCCAGTCTAAACGATTCCCCCCCCCCACAACAACAACATACTCCCCTTCCCTCCCGTCTAAACGATCCCCCCATCTCATCAACATAACTTCCATACCCTCCTTCCAACACCTAACATCTCCCCTCCGCAATCACACAGTCACGCAAATACTCACCCTCACCCTTCTTCCCCTCTTATTTCCCCTCCACAACTTTCTCCCTTCCCATCAATTCTCCCTCAACCACTTTCTTCCACTCCTACCAACTCGTATTACAAATCTTCCCGATCATTGCTTTCAAATTATTGAAGAAGAAAATAGCAGATGCCATCTGTACCATGCCTCCACTAAATATAATGCTATACAATCGTAGCCGGCTGACGTTGTATACAAAATATATACCTCTCGTGGGGGGCATAACGTGGTTTTTACTTGATCAGAAAGGTTTCCTTAAGTGTTCTAACTTCTACTTGTTAGAATATACTTGACAGAATATAAATCTACGAATGAATAATTGATGGGAAATATACACTTTTTGCTATTTCAAGCGATGTACTGTCTGTAGGAATAAGGCTGTCATAGGTCAAGATGATTGCCAGTGCATGCCTGCTACAGGATACGTGAACTAAAACTGATCAAGATTCTAATCAATATCTCCGGTGTAACTGTATATAGATTGAGATAACATAGATCATTTCAAGATTCTAATCAATATCTCCGGTGTAACTGTATATGGATTGAGATAACATAGATCATTTCAAGATTCTAATCAATATCTCCGGTGTAACTGTATATAGATTGAGATAACATAGATCATTTCAAGATTCTAATCAATATCTCCGGTGTAACTGTATATAGATTGAGATAACATAGATCATTTCAAGATTCTAATCAATATCTCCGGTGTAACTGTATATAGATTGAAATAACATAGATCATTTCAAGATTCTAATCAATATCTCCGGTTTAACTGTATATGGACTGAGATAACATACATCATTTCAAGATTCTAATCAATATCTCCGGTGTGTAAGTGTATATGCACTAAAAAAGATCATATAATTGAGGTAAGGAAGGTAGCTTAAGTTAGGTTACTTAAGTTGTTTACACAAAGTTAAATGTAAAATAACAGTAACATATGATTAATAGTCGCCAGTAGTTAGTGACATAATAACATAGGCAGTGGAAATTTCCTAGCTGTTATTGGAAAAGATATAAGGGGCTGGAAAGAAGAAGAATGAAAGGCATGGTTCATGGGTGACGCATCAGGGCAGACCAAGAATAAAGTGGTTTCAATACCAGGATTCAACTAAAATGGGAGATCTGGGTAGAGACAGAGATTCTTTCAGACGGGCTGTGATGAAGGTAAAGTTCTGTGGGAGATCTGGCTAGTGACAGAGATTCTTTAAACCGGCTGTGGTGAATGCAACGTTCTGTGGGAGATCTGGTTACAGACAAAGATTCTTTCAGCCGTTGTAGTGAAGGAAACATTCTGCAAAGGACATGCGACCTGATGATAATGACAAGGAGAAACCGTCAGGTGAATGTAACATAAGTGTATGACGATGTGATCATTTAGGACATTCACCATCTCCCCTGAACTCCGATTGGAGCATAGGGCACTCACAAGCGATCTCCACCAAATCAGGTCAGGAACAAGCATGGACATATTACATCAGGACATAGGACACTCACAAGAGATCTTCTCCAAATCAGGTCAGGAACAAGCATGGGCATCTTTCACCAGGACATTGGGCACTGACAAGAGATCTCCAACAAATCAGGTCAGGAACAAGCATGGGCATCTTTCACCAGGACATAGGACACTCACAAGCGATCTCCACCAAATCATGTCAGGAACAAGCATGGGCATCTTTCGCTAGGTCATAGGGCACTCACAAGAGATCTCTACCAAATCAGGTCAGGAACAAGCATGGGCATCTTTCGCTAGGACATAGGGCACTCACAAGAGATCTCTACCAAATCAGGTCAGGAACAAGCATGGGCATCTTTCGCTAGGACATAGGGCACTCACAAGAGATCTCTACAAAATCAGGTCAGGAACAAGCACGGACATCTTTCATCAGGACATAGGGCACTCACAAGAGATCTCCACCAAATCAGGTCAGGAACAAGCACGGACATCTTTCATCAGGACATAGTGCACTCACAAGAGATCTCCACCAAAATCAGGTCAGGAACAAGCACGGACATCTTCATCAGGACATAGGGCACTCACAAGAGATCTCCACCAAATCATGTCTGGAACAAGCATGGGCATCTTTCACCAGGACATAGGGCACTGACAAGAGATCTCCTCGAAATCATGTCTGGAACAAGCATGGGCATCTTTCATCAGGACATAGGGCACTCACAAGAGATCTCCACCAAATCAGGTCAGGAACAAGCATGGGCATCTTTCACCAGGACATAGGGCACTAACAAGAGATCTCCTCCAAATCATGTCTGGAGCAAGCATGGGCATCTTTACCAGGACATAGGGCACTCACAAGAGATCTCCACCAAATCAGGTCAGGAACAAGCATGGGCAACTTTCACCAGGACTTATCAGCCTCTGTCATTTCATCATGTATGGTTTGTCCCCATGTTCCAATGACCTGTCTCTCTTCGTTTGCCAGGTGGTGTCCATGTTAATGCTAAGTGCGGATGCCTGGTGTTTTCCATTCGTAGAACGTGGCCTAGCCATTTCCAGCGTCCTTTTTCACTTCTTTATTGATGCATTGCCTGATATTAAGCTGACTTCTTATATAAGACTTTAGACAGAACTAAATAATGACTATGTCCGGGATGATGGTAGCCATGGTCGCATGCCATACGAGAATGCCATCTCTAAAACCGTACTTCGTTGAATTTGATTTGGAAATGACTGCGGGCACTCTTTTTTCAGGGATGTCGTCTGAAATTGTCGCCAATGCAGATGACTTGGCTTGCACTGGAGTTCGACTTTGCTAAAGATGACAATGCGCAATGGCTGCACGTGGCCTTATTTTTTCCAGAGACTAGCGTGGTCGATTAAACCGTTTAGATTGCTTTGTTTGTTTCAAATTTATGTTTTCGAGTAAACTCGAGGAAGCGACTGTGACCCTCTCTCTAGTCGATGGAAGTCGTTTAGAATCGTCACCTGTGCCGTCAACAGAATTTATCAAGACGCTTTGGTGGTAGTTGTGACTTGAATGGAACGGATATGAGGAATCTCCAACTGCAGTGAAATTGACTTCAGCAAGACTATGTAAATTTGTTTCTTGCTTCCTGACTAGAAATGAGTTACACTAACATATTACAGTAATCATCTGGCACAAGTTTGAAAGAAAAAAAAGATGAGAGCATATGGAGAATATGCTAAGGAGGTATGGGGCAAATCAGACCAGTCCTGTGCTATAATATTGGTGCACAGGCATCACAACAAAATAAAAGGTTACGAAAAGAAAATGTCACGAAAATAAAAGGACTCAAAAATCAAGCAGTGGAAATTATAACTGGTAATATAAGATCAACACTCATCATGGGTAAGCAAATGTACACTGTTGCATTAATGGAAGACAGAACGGACATTAGGATTCAACAACGAGATGAAGAATTAAATTGTGACTAATCATCTCATGCGCTCGATGGTTATGGAAAAGTTAGACTAAAGCGGAACAACGACAAAAGCAGCTGAAAAATGGAGGAGATGGACTCTTTATTTGCCTGAAGTCAAATGGAAAATGGAAAACGGCTGCAGCGGGAAAGTGCTCAAGTAACAGGCAGAGATAGAAATTCTGGAAACTGTGGCAGAAACTCTCTGAAGGAGCAGGAGCACGTTAAAGAAGGTAATACGGTATTCTTTCACAGATGTCTGTAGCAGCTACAGCACTGAGGAGTCAAGGAAATATATGCCTGAATTATAAAAATAAAAAAATATAAAAGGATAACACTACAAGCTTTACAAGAAGTAGGATTCGATCCCAACCGACGGCTATATAATAGGTATCGGATTTTTTCTGGGAAGGTAAAGCGGCACGGGGCGTAATACCGACAACATTACCCCAAAAATCATGTGCTGAAGGTCTGTAAAATTTATGGTCACTAACACCAAATTGTGACGGGGGCTATTTACTTTTTTTTTACTTACTACAAGCTTTGCCAGTGATACAGAAGAACATTGATTCCACGGATTCCATCTCACTGCAATATTCCTGGAAACGATGAGGCAGCAAGTGGCAAAGGAGGGCTGTAACTCAGCCAGATTCAAGTTTGAGGAATCAACGAGGTTTATCAGGGGCGTATCCGTAAATGAGTTTGTTGCTAGTTGACGACAAACAGCGATATCTGCACCTTATGGTCCCACATATTCCTCTTCGGCATGATTAGATATTCATTGTTTAACCATTTTTTCCATGTCTGACCTAATCTTTTTGATTCTTAAGTGCCAAGAGTTCTTACCAAAACTCCACACGGGACTTCTTGGCCAGTCATTGCATCTCAATCTCCAGACACCAGCGGGAGGTTGGTAGAGAAGTGAAGAAGTCACGGTTTCGAAAAGAAAAATGATCACCCGCCTCTTTCGGGATTCGAACCTAGGATCTTTATGTCCATAGGTGGACGTCATACCTATAGACCATCCAGTCTCCCAGACAAGATAAATTCATTATGGACATTGACAGCAGTTGAGGCTGGAACCATACTGTCAATATGCGTGTTAGAACTTTGTATCGAACTCTCGCGAAACAGTATAATGAAGAGCCGAAGAAAATCACAAGAGATCACAATACAATAGCAAGTTTATATACTTTGCTTATGAGATCACAATACAATAGCAAGTTTATATACCTTTGCTTATGAGATCACAATACAATAGCAAGTTTATATACCTTTGCTTATGAGATCACAATACAATAGCAAGTTATATACCTTTGCTTATGAGATCACAATACAATAGCAAGTTTATATACCTTTGCTTATGAGATTACAATACAATAGCAAGTTTATATACCTGTGCTTATGAGATCACAATACAATAGCAAGTTTATATACCTTTGCTTATGAGATCACAATACAATAGCAAGTTTATATACCTTTGCTTATGAGATCACAATACAATAGCAAGTTTATATACCTTTGCTTATGAGATCACAATACAATAGCAAGTTTATATACCTTTGCTTATGAGATCACAATACAATAGCAAGTTTATATACCTTTGCTTATGAGATCACAATACAATAGCAAGTTTATATACCTTTGCTTATGAGATCACAATACAATAGCAAGTTTAAATACCTCTGCTTATGAGATCACAATACAATAGCAAGTTTATATACCTTTGCTTATGAGATCACAATACAATAGCAAGTTTATATACCTTTGCTTATGAGATCACAATACAATAGCAAGTTTATATACCTTTCCTTATGAGATCACAATACAATAGCAAGTTTATATACCTTTGCTTATGAGATCACAATACAATAGCAAGTTTATATACCTTTGCTTATGAGATCACAATACAATAGCAAGTTTATATACTTTGCTTATGAGATCACAATACAATAGCAAGTTTATATACCTTTGCTTATGAGATCACAATACAATAGACACATTGCAACAAGCATTGGCGTTGAGATCAAAGATTACTAGTCATTATTATTATTTGACTGACTTTCATATTTCTGAACCACGAACACATTTTTACAGTGTGATCAACTGAGCCGTGCACGACATCGTGTTTTGCTCTTTAGTTCGTTAAGACGAATGGCTACAACTGACACTACTCCCACAACATCATGCGTCATGACAATGGGAGTAAGCCAGCATGTTTCACCTAATCTTTCGCTTTCGTTGACTGCTTCCATGCCATGATACCAAGCGATCCAGTATTTTCTCTCATTGTCTATTATATAGCTATAAAAAGTAAAGCAAAGCAAACTACCTCCGTCACGCCCAAGTGGCGTTAGGGAATATGGTGTTAGTGACCATCAAGTATATACTATAATGTCTAACATTTCTTGTAATTCATTTTCACTCTCAGCGATTAGCGCTATATCATCAGCGTACCTTAGATTATTTATATTATGACTTCCGATTGTTATTCAGGCATGTTCCTTATTTTAAGATCCATAAAGTTTGTTGCATTGATTCTTTTAGCATTTCCCACTGTTCATCAATGCTTTGTATCTTCTCTATTGCATTGTACCGGTTCTGAATTGTGATTTTATATTTGTCTTGCAGCTTTTTGTCTAATTTGAGTAAATCTAAATTTAACTTGATGTTAACTGAGGCTTGTTTGTTGTTTTTTTTTATTTTACTCTAAGCTTTCCCATAACTGTACATGATCACTATTGCAATCTGCCCATGGTCTAGTTTTCACACACACTAGACTGTTTCTAAATCTATTGATTATAATTTTGTAATCAAGTTGGCTACGTGCGTTGTCTTCTGTGCTTTTCCATATCCAAAGACGTCTTGGATGTTGCTTAAACCAGGTGTTTCCTATCATCATGTTGTGTGTTCTTTCCCAGTCAATAATTTTGTCACCTCTTTCATTCCTCTCGCCTAAGCCATAATGACCAACTACTTCCTCAACTCTTTCCTTTCCAACTTTTCGTTAAACTCTCATAGAACTATGGTGTTTTCATGTGGTTTGCATTCACGAAGTACCTTATTTAACTCGTCGCAAAATGTATTAATTGTTTCCTCTAGACTGTCTGCTGTTGGTGCATAAACTTGTATAAGATTTTTGTCTATTGGCTTCCCATTCAATTTCACTAAAAGGACTCTGTCAGATATTGGGTAAAAGCCTTTCACTGTTCTTGCGCTTTCTGCATCCAAGATGATACCTACTCCTCTTTGGTGTTCAGTACCTCCAGAATAGATTATTTTATGTTTATCAGAATATATCTCCCCTGATCCAGTATATCTCATTTTGCAAAGTCCCAGTAAATGTAAACCCATTCTTTTCATTTCCTGTTTGATGTTTTCCAGTTTACCCTTCTGCATGAGTGTTCTCACATTCCAAGTGCCTATCTTTAGAGTCTGTTTTATCTTTATTTTGCTTACAGTAGCTTGATGACGAGGGTATCACCTGTAGCACATGATATCCCCTACCGAAGAAGTGTTTTCATTGGAATCTCCCTTAACGTCCCACTAGCATTAAATGAAGACATAACATCAGAAAACATGACACGCATCGCCCTAGAATAAAATGCTTTCAATAAACTGACGAACATCAGGAGAAAATAAGAAAATGAACAAAACTTATAGACTTCAACTCCTGTGTGATGTCAGCCCTAAAATGTGGATGTGAACGTTGGAAATCCACCCAGACTTTAGATTGGAAATTAATGCCTTTGAAAACTTAAGTCTTCGTAGAATCTCATACATAAGCTGGAAAGAATACATTTCAAATGAACAGATAAGAGACGACTCAAAACAAGAATACGTTTCGAACTTTATAAGAAGGCGTTGGAAATGCATTGGTCATGTGCTGAAATGGTGAAGAAAGACTACCCCCGTCAGGCATTCATGTTTACGCTATCTGGTAAAAAAAGTTAGACCAAGAGAATCGCAATACATAACAATTACTAGGGAACCATGGGACTAAGAAACAACCGAGAACTACAAGAACTAGCAGCAGATTGTCAATCGTGGAGAACTATGACTTCCGCCCGATGTGCCATCTTCGGCCTGAGAGAAAAATGAATAACATGAATTCATCATCATCATCATTGAGTGCCGTCTCCGCATCGAAGGTTGGCTACCATGGAGCGCCCCTTCTACTCTGTCTCTTGCTTTGATGGTGCAGATTGTCATAGGTTTGCTTGTCTATCTTTTGATGTTATTCGTCCATGTTAGTTTCGGTATGCCTCTGCCTCTTTTACCTTGTATTTTCCCTTCCAATATTACTTTATTAGGCTGTTGTGTCTTTTAACGTGCCCCAAAAATTTCATTTCTCTTGTTCTAATTGTGTTTAGTAGTTCTCTTTTCATTTTTATTTGTTTTAAAACTTCATCGTTTGTTTTCTTTTCTTTCCACCCAATTCTACCTATTCTTCTATAAATCCACATTTCAAAGGCTTCAATTTTCTGTTCTGTTTTCTGGTCTAATATCCATGTTCCTGCACCACACAGGAATATTGAGAAGTTGTAACATTTTGCTGCAATGTGTCCCACACCCACCTCCATGAATTAATAAACACCCCACAATTAAAAGAGTTGTAAAAAACAACAACAATGTAGATTCTGTTTTTGTTATTGGCAGGGGCTTTTAAAGAATAGGATTTTTGTTTTTGTCTAAACTATTGTGCATTTTATTTCAGAACTTATAATATGTCGACTGGAGGCAAGACGCCTGACAGTAACAGAGCTGGAAGCTGTCAGCTACTCACAGCTGATGGAGGCAGGATGCCTGACACTAACAGAGCTGGAAGCTGTCAGCTACTCACAGCTGATGGAGGAAAGACGCCTGACAGTAACAGAGCTGGAAGCTGTCAGCTACTCACAGCTGATGGAGGCAGGATGCCTGACACTAACAGAGCTGGAAGCTGTCAGCTACTCACAGCTGATGGAGGAAAGACGCCTGACAGTAACAGAGCTGGAAGCTGTCAGCTGCTCACAGCTGATGGAGACAAGACGCCTAACAGTAACAGAGCTGGAAGCTGTCAGCTACTCACAGCTGATGAAGACAAGACGCCTGACAGTAACAGAACTGGAAGCTGACAGCTACTCACAGCTGATGGAGGCAAGACGCTGACAGTCACAGAGCTGGAAGCTGTCAGCTACTCACAGCTGATGGAGGAAAGACGCATGACAGTAACAGAGCTGGAAGCTGTCAGCTACTCACAGCTGATGGAGACAAGACGCCTGACAGTAACAGAGCTGGAAGCTGTCAGCTACTCACAGCTGATGGAGAAAAGACGCCTGACAGTAACAGAGCTGGAAGCTGTCAGCTACTCACAGCTGATGGAGGAAAGACGCCTGACAGTAACAGAGCTGGAAGCTGTCAGCTACTCACAGCTGATGGAGACAAGACGCCTGACAGTAACAGAGCTGGAAGCTGTCAGCTACTCACAGCTGATGGAGGAAAGACGCCTGACAGTAACAGAGCTGGAAGCTGTCAGCTACTCACAGCTGATGGAGGCAAGATGCCTGACAGTAACAGAGCTGGAAGCTGTCAGCTACTCACAGCTGATGGAGGAAAGACGCCTAACAGTAACAGAGCTGGAAGCTGTCAGCTACTCACAGCTGATGGAGGAAAGACGCCTGACAGTAACAGAGCTGGAAGCTGTCAGCGACTCACAGCTGATGGAGACAAGACGCCTGACAGTAACAGAGCTGGAAGCTGTCAGCGACTCACAGCTGATGGAGACAAGACGCCTGACAGTAACAGAGCTGGAAGCTGTCAGCTACTCACAGCTGATGGAGGCAGGATGCCTGACACTAACAGAGCTGGAAGCTGTCAGCTACTCACAGCTGATGGAGGAAAGACGCCGACAGTAACAGAGCTGGAAGCTGTCAGCTACTCACAGCTGATGGAGGCAGGATGCCTGACACTAACAGAGCTGGAAGCTGTCAGCTACTCACAGCTGATGGAGGAAAGACGCCTGACAGTAACAGAGCTGGAAGCTGTCAGCTGCTCACAGCTGATGGAGACAAGACGCCTGACAGTAACAGAGCTGGAAGCTGTCAGCTACTCACAGCTGATGGAGACAAGACGCCTGACAGTAACAGAACTGGAAGCTGACAGCTACTCACAGGTGATGGAGGCAAGACGCCTGACAGTAACAGAGCTGGAAGCTGTCAGCTTCTCACAGCTGATGGAGGAAAGACGCATGACAGTAACAGAGCTGGAAGCTGTCAGCTACTAACAGCTGATGGAGACAAGACGCCTGACAGTAACAGAGCTGGAAGCTAACAGCTACTCACAGCTGATGGAGGAAAGACGCCTGACAGTAACAGAACTGGAAGCTGACAGCTACTCACAGGTGATGGAGGCAAGACGCCTGACAGTAACAGAGCTGGAAGCTGTCAGCTACTCACAGCTTATGGAGGAAAGACGCCTGACAGTAACAGAGTGGAAGCTGACAGCTACTCACAGGTGATGGAGACAAGACGCCTGACAGTAACAGAGCTGGAAGCTAACAGCTACTCACAGCTGATGGAGAAAAGACGCCTGACAGTCACAGAGCTGGAAGCTGTCAGCTACTCACAGCTGATGGAGACAAGACGCCTGACAGTAACAGAGCTGGAAGCTAACAGCTACTCACAGCTGATGGAGGAAAGACGCCTGACAGTAACAGAGCTGGAAGCTGTCAGCTACTCACAGCTGATGAAGGCAAGACGCCTGACAGTAACAGAGCTGGAAGCTGTCAGCTGCTCACAGCTGATGGAGACAAGACGCCTGACAGTAACAGAGCTGGAAGCTGTCAGCTACTCACAGCTGATGGAGGCAAGACGCCTGACAGTAACAGAGTTGGAAGCTGTCAGCTAGTCACAGCTGATGGAGGCAAGACGCCCTGACAGTAACAGAGCTGGAAGCTGTCAGCTGCTCCCAGCTGATGGAGACAAGACGCCTGAAAGTAACAGAGCTGGAAGCTGTCAGCTACTCACAGCTGGTGGAGGCAAGACGCCTAACAGTAACAGAGCTGGAAGCTGTCAGCAACTCACAGCTGATGGAGACAAGACGCCTGACAGTAACAGAGCTGGAAGCTGACAGCTTGCTCACAGCTGATGGAGACAAGACGCCTGAAAGTAACAGAGCTGGAAGCTGTCAGCGACTCACAGCTTATGGAGACAAGACGCCTGACAGTAACAGAGCTGGAAACTGTCAGCGACTCACAGCTGATGGAGACAAGACGCCTGACAGTAACAGAGCTGGAAGCTGTCGGCGACTCACAGCTGATGGAGACAAGACGCCTGACAGTAACAGAGCTGGAAGCTGTCAGCTACTCACAGCTGATGGAGACAAGACGCCTGACAGTAACAGAGCTGGAAGCTGACAGCTACTCACAGCTGATGGAGGCAAGACGCCTGACAGTAACAGAGCTGGAAGCTGTCAGCTGCTCACAGCTGATGGAGGAAAGACGCATGACAGTAACAGAGCTGGAAGCTGTCAGCTACTCACAGCTGATGGAGACAAGACGCCTGACAGTAACAGAGCTGGAAGCTGTCAGCTACTCACAGCTGATGGAGGAAAGACGCCTGACAGTAACAGAGCTGGAAGCTGTCAGCTACTCACAGCTGATGGAGGCAAGATGCCTGACAGTAACAGAGCTGGAAGCTGTCAGCTACTCACAGCTGATGGAGGCAAGACGCCTGACAGTAACAGAGCTGGAAGCTGTTAGCTGCTCACAGCTAATGGAGACAAGACGCCTGACAGTAACAGAGCTGGAAGCTGTCAGCTGCTCACAGCTGATGGAGGCAAGACGCCTGACAGTAACAGAGCTGGAAGCTGTCAGCTACTCACAGCTGATGGAGGCAAGACGCCTGACAGTAACAGAGTTGGAAGCTGTCAGCTAGTCACAGCTGATGGAGGCAAGACGCCTGACAGTAACAGAGCTGGAAGCTGTCAGCTGCTCCCAGCTGATGGAGACAAGACGCCTGACAGTAACAGAGCTGGATGCTGTCAGCTACTCACAGCTGATGGAGGCAAGACGCCTAACAGTAACAGAGCTGGAAGCTGTCAGCAACTCACAGCTGATGGAGACAAGACGCCTAACAGTAACAGAGCTGGAAGCTGACAGCTTGCTCACAGCTGATGGAGACAAGACGCCTGACAGTAACAGAGCTGGAAGCTGTCAGCGACTCACAGCTGATGGAGACAAGACGCCTGACAGTAAATGAGCTGGAAGCTGTCAGCGACTCACAGCTGATGGAGACAAGACGCTTAACAGTAACAGAGCTGGAAGCTGTCAGCGACTCATAGCTGATGGAGACAAGACGCCTGACAGTAACAGAGCTGGAAGCTGTCAGCGACTCACAGCTGATGGAGACAAGACGCCTGACAGTAACAGAGGGAAGCTGTCAGCGACTCACAGCTGATGGAGACAAGACGCCTAACAGTAACAGAGCTGGAAGCTGTCAGCGACTCACAGCTGATGGAGACAAGACGCCTGACAGTAACAGAGCTGGAAGCTGTCAGCGACTCACAGCTGATGGAGACAAGACGCCTAACAGTAACAGAGCTGGAAGCTGTCAGCGACTCATAGCTGATGGAGACAAGACGCCTGACAGTAACAGAGCTGGAAGCTGTCAGCGACTCACAGCTGATGGAGACAAGACGCCTGACAGTAACAGAGCTGGAAGCTGTCAGCGACTCACAGCTGATGGAGACAAGACGCCTGACAGTAACAGAGCTGGAAGCTGTCAGCGACTCACAGCTGATGGAGACAAGACGCCTGAAAGTAACAGAGCTGGAAGCTGTCAACTACTCACAGCTGATGGAGACAAGACGCCTAACAGTAACAGAGCTGGAAGCTGACAGCGACTCATAGCTGATTGTTTGCTCCAGGATCGGTGAACTAGAACTATCCAAGCCTACTGCACCTCTTCGCGTTGCTTCTAGTAACGGACTAATCTGTCCAGTCTGACCAAATGATTAGGGATCGAAGAGGGAAGGCAACACTTTGCTCAAAAATTTTTTCAAGAAGTCGGATGTGTTGGGCCGAAATACACAAAATAAACTACAACATAAGTCATCTATGCTCACTTTGACGACCGATTAATGACGGATGACGCAGAGGACTAACCATTCCTTTTTCTCCCTCTTCATCCTCCTCTTCTTCCTCTTCTGCGATCATGTCTCATTCAGACTAGGACTCCGGACCCTCTCATGAAGGCAGCTGTCTGTTTCAGTGACTCGGTTGCCCCGTATATTGTCTCTTCCATGGTGGTGGGTGTGGGCCACATTGTCCTCCTCAGGCCTGTGTACTGGAGGAAAAAGGACTATCCATTCCTTTAGTAATCATCGGGTAAAGGTGTAAGAGAAAGAAAAGAAGAGACACTGCGAATTAATGAAATATATATAGCCTGCGTCTGTATGTTCCATCTAAGACACGCTATAAATTACTACTGTCCCTGATAATTTTCTCTCGATCAGTAATGTAGTAATGTTCTTACTCCAACGGAGTAACATTATTTAAAGTTAAGTTACATCCGTCGGAAACAGTAGCTTGCCTCAGGGGCGATAACCATGGAGCTCTTATCGTAATTAGACGACGAGAGAGAGAGAGAGAGAAGATGGCGTCGGTCTTTGTCTAAATGATGACTTTAAATAGCAGAGCTCTCTAATGGCAACTAATGTGGGGTGATGAAAGCCAGACGACGAATTGCTGAAGGCGGTATCTGTAAGAGAAAAGTGTTGGGTCAAGAGAGAAGGAATCACATTATGTCGCTGGTAATGTTGTCTATGACATAGGAGACCGGAGGAAAGCTCTTCCAATGTCGAATGTGCTACATTGCAGCTTTCATTTGTCCAAATTTCCAAAATTACCTCATGTATTTTCTCTCTCTCTCTCTCTCTCTCTCTCTCTCTCTCTCTCGATTGTTCACCACAATCATTCTCTTTATTGTGCACCGTGACCTATTCTCTTTATTGTGCACCGTGACCTATTCTCCTTATTGTGCACCGTGATCTATTCTCTTTATTGTGCACCATGACCTATTCTCTTTATTGTGCACCGTGATCTATTCTCTTTATTGCGCACCGTGATCTTTTCTTTATTGCGCACCGTAATCTATTCTCTTTATTGTGCACAGTGACCTATTCTCTTTATTGTGCACCGTGACCTATTCTCTTTATTGTGCACCGTGACCTATTCACTTTATTGTGCACCGTGACCTATTCTCTTTAATGTAAAGGTGGGTGGCCGTGTAAGAAGATGGTAAACAATCGTATTCCCAAACAAATATTGTATGGCGAACTTAAGGACAGAAAGAGACCAAAGGGCAGACCAGTGCTGAGATATAAGGATGTTTGCAGTGCTCCCTTTGGGGAATTCCGTATCAGTAAATGAAACTGTAAATCTGGCTGCAGATCATAGCATATGGAGAAAAAAAAAAAAAAACGGTACAGCAACTTTCGAGGCAGTAAAAAAAAGTAAAATACTCCCGTCACGCCAAGTGGCGTATAGGGAATATGGTGTTAGTGACCATAAATTTTACAGACCTTCAGCACATGATTTTTGGGTAATGTGTCGGCATTATGCCCGAAACTTTCGAGGCAGTGGTAATATCAAATTCGGAAGACAAAGGAGCAGGAGAAAGCAGACAAGACCAGGCACCACATTCATTGTTCATTCTGCATACGGATCTGTCTATCCAATATGGGCAGATTCAGCCACTAGAGAAGCTGTTCAGTAAAGCAGCACACAGTATCTTCTTCTTCGTCTTCTACCTTTTTAGCTCCCAGTGGAGCGTAGGTCTTCAACAAACATTTTCCAAGTCGTTCTGTTTTTTGCCATTTTTTAAGATCATTCCATGTCTTCTCCGTCATCTTCATCTCTGCTTCTATCTGTCTTCTCCAAGAATTCCTTGGTCTTCCTCTTTGTCTTTTCCCCTGGGGATAAAAAAAAGGGGCCTGTTGTGTAATGCTCTCAGTTGGCTTCCGTCAGTAGTGTGTCTCCTATCCAGCGCCATCGTCTTCGCTGTATCTCTTATCCACTGGTATTTGACTGGTACATTTCCATAATTCTATGTTAGTGATTTTGTCCTGCCACTTCTAAGCACACAGTGTAACACACTAAAATTAGCCAAACTACTCACATATCATTGATTGCTTGCAACCAACGTCTGTCAAGATGCCAAAGACGATATAATACAATTTTTTTGCAGAGCTTCTGTTTGTATTTTTTAAATCCCTGGTAAGATAGGCCCTTCTCTAAATAAAAAAAAATAAAAATAAAACGAACACAAATGTGTGGATCAACAACGAATTTTATCTGAATCAGATGTCATCATTGTCAACATGGTCTCACTGGAAACGTTTCTCACAGAGAACAACAACAATGACAATCACGACGATGCAGACATTCATTAATGGAAGCTTGCGCAGAATAAATGATGGAAGTGACAAGACGAAATCACTAACATAGAATTATGGTCAATACCAGTGGACGAAGAGATACAACGAAGATGATGGCCCTGGATAGGATATGTACTGAGGAAGTAACTGAGATTATTACACATCCCCTTTTTTGACTCCCTGGGGGAAAAGAGAAAGAGAAAGACCAAAAATTCTTGGAGAAGAGATATAGAAGGTGTATATATATATATATATATATTATATATATATATATATAATATATATATATAATATATAAGGCAAGGAGTCATACGCATATGACAAGAAATCAGAAAAAGCTGTGTCTGTCGCCTGATTTGTTTTCACTTTACAGCGAAAATATTATGAG
Organism: Megaustenia siamemsis; assembly: GCA_032433765.1. Classification (NCBI taxonomy): domain Eukaryota; kingdom Metazoa; phylum Mollusca; class Gastropoda; order Stylommatophora; family Ariophantidae; genus Megaustenia; species Megaustenia siamemsis. The sequence goes on along the minus strand of JAVIAB010000073.1, from coordinate 111,952,413 downwards.
ATCAATAGAAAATATTAAAGGAATTGAAGTCAACGGTCATGACATAAACAATTTGCGACATGCAGATGACATAGTCTTAATAGCAGAAACAGAGAAATAACTACAAGAAATAATAGACAAAATAGTAAAGAAAAAACAACAAGAAAGGTCTCAGTCTGCATAGTAGGAAAACAGCAATAATGGTCATATCGAAGAAGCAATCATCATCATTGTTCTCTTTACTTCTTCTTCTTTCCTTCCTCATCTGCTTTTCATCGTCGATGGGAGATATTAATTTGCGGTCTTTTGCTCTTCTGTTCGCCTCCACTGCTGTTATGTTTCCTTGTGCTCTAATATTCCATCGACCCATCTTTTCGTGGTCGACCCTTGGGTCTAGTGTTCTCCCAACGTTTGTTGAAGGCTCGTTGTGTTTGTGTTTTGTTCTTTCTGCCTTGTCACGTGGCCAAACCATTTTATCTTCATCATGAAACATAAAAATAAACAGGATCAATCTGAAAGAGGTTAACACTTAAAATGCTTGGACACAATAATAACACGAGATGGAAGATGTACCACAGAAATAAAAAGCAGAGTAGCACAGTGCAAAATTGCAAAAACGAAAACCGTCTTATGCAATACATCTATGTCAATAGAAGTGAGAAAGAGAGTTCATCGGTGCTATATAGAGCCACGTCTGACCTATGGAAGTAAATCATGGACATTAGACAAAACAAATGAGAAGACGATTGAGGTCACAGATATGGGATTTCTCAGAAAAATGTTGAAAGTTCCCTGGACAGCTAAAAAGACCAATGAGGAAGTTCTCAAAGAGCCAACACAAAAAGGGAGCTCCTAAAAAACATCAGAAAGAAACAATCAACATTTTCCGGGCACATCATGAAAAGAGGAAAGTTGGAATACTTGGTTACAACTGGCAAAATAGAGGGAATGAGAGATTGCGGACGACAAAGAGAGAAAATACTGGATAGCTTGGTGTCATGGCATGGAAAACAGTCAACAACATAAATAATACGATGCAAGGTGAATAGAAGATTGTGAAGGAATGATCGCCTACGCCAATCGGTATGGCACATGATGTTGATGATGATGAATACATTAAATACTAGAAATACCACCCTCCCTACACAGCACTCTAGGGTTGGCATAATTTCCTGAACTGAAACCGGGACAAATGGGTTTTTCTTTTAGAAGCGAAACCGGGACAAATGGGTTTCTTTTTAGAAGCGAAACCGGGACAATGGGGGCGAAACCGGGACAAATCTTGTAAACATAATAAAACTCAGTGATGCTAGACAACATGATGATTTCACTAATTATGTTAATTATAATATTATCATATATCATGTTGAATTACAAAATACTCACACCTTTGCATACAAATAATTATGTTATGGTTACTTTCTGAATGATATATATATAGTAATGGTCAATTAACAACTTATATTACAACTTCACCGCCACAAAGTCACAATTAACAGTAACCAACAAACCACAGAGAAAGAAGAATGAAAAGAAACCAATTTTTGCATCCGGAGCAGGCGGGAGGATTAGGGGGAGGG
>JAVIAB010000073.1:111940118-111950754 GCA_032433765.1 Megaustenia siamemsis | reverse complement strand
TATAGTAGCACAGCCTGTAAACAGTCTTGTAGGATGTGTTTTGTTATCGTGTCTGCGAGGTTATAGTGGCACAGCCTGTAAACAGTCTTGTAGGATGTGTTTTGTTATCGTGTCTGCGAGGTTATAGTGGCACAGCCTGTAGGCAGTCTTGTAGGATGTGTTTTGTTATCGTGTCTGCGAGGTTATAGTGGCACAGCCTGTAGGCAGTCTTGTAGGATGTGTTTTGTTGTAGTGTTGGCCTTGTTTCCACTTTTCATGGCAGATTTATCTTCAATTCCAAATGATAATTTTTGTGGTAATCTCCTTGCTTCCTTGGTTCATCCATTTCCATGTTTGCTTAAGCAAATTTTGCAATGCAAAGGTATCTATTTGGGGGAGCCGCGATAGCTCAGTGGTTAGTGAATTGGACTACAAAGGACAAAAGGTAGGGTTCGATCCCGACCGACAGCTTCCGGTTCACCGAGCCTTTAATGGGTACCGGATTTTTTTCTGGGAAAGTAAAGCGGCACGGCGTAATACCGACCACATTACCCCAAAAATCATGTGCCTGTAAAATGTATGGACACTAACACCATATTCCCTATACGCCACTTGCCGTGACGGGGGCTCTTTACTATTTTTTGTAAGGTATCCAGTTAACCACTACTTTCTGGAAGCATTTACATGGCTGCACTGGTGATGTCTTCAGCTTGTTCAAATCACTCCTTGTGCCATACAGTTGACTCGGTGCGTCATGATCGCTGTTCCTCTTGTGCCATACAGTTGACTCGGTGCGTCATGATCGCTGTTCCTCTTGTGCCATACAGTTGACTCGGTGCGTCATGATCGAGGAACAGCAGCGTTGATCAAGACACTCCAGAGCCTTGCTTCTGAAAATAGTTTTGCCAAGGCAGTAAGGTTCGAAGAGGGAAGACAACAAGTACTCAAAAAGTGTCTGGCTGAAGTCGTATGTGCTGGCCTAAAGACGCTAATATAGCGACCTAGCTGGAGACCACAACACAACGTATACATGGACCTCAGTCGCGTCATGTCAAACACGAAGGGGACAACTCATTCACCAAGTAGGCGTCGAGGGAACGTCAGAATGAAAGAAATAGAGACAATCATTACAAAAAATACATTACAAATCGATAATCATTACAAACAAATGCAACAAAAAGACAATTATTGCAAACAATATAATGGAAAGACAGCTATTTTAAGCAAATACAAACAAATACAATGGAAAGATGATTGTTTTAAGCAAATACAATCGAAAGACAATTATTTCAAACAGCGAACATGGAGAGATCCCATGCTTCAAACAACAACCACACGTGAAAGACCCCGAGACAGGTCAATGCAGCCTACACGTTGAACCAAGGACAGAGCTGGCACTGTTCTCATCTCGTAAGACAAATTCCAGCCATTTGCTAGCTGGCCTGACGTTAATGTTCTGTTGAACCCGGTTCCCGCTGTTTATCTGTGCTGTGTGGAGTCGTTCGTATAATCAGATGCCACATTTATCTCGTGGCAGGAGACATTATCTCGCCAGTTCTCGGTAAATACCCTTAAAATTGTGACAAACGATTGAGGATTAAAGAGATTGCGCTTAATGAAACCACCTGGGCACGTCAGTCTAAGACTAGTTTGACCTGGGCAAGCATAAGACCAGTCAATCATTGTAAGTTTATGGCGTTGTAAGCGCTACGTGTCTGCGGCATGTTCCGGTAGCTTATCATTTATTGCAGGGGAATGGGAGGAGAAGGAAAAAAACCACGCTGGTTTGTAAAACATGCACGTAGGCAAAGAAAACAATTAAACAGAAATAAACAGGGAGTTAAATAGAGAAAGCCAGGCAATGTAAATAATTAGTGAGAGATAGTGGAAAGGGGAAGTGAGAGAAGAGCGAATACAGCGAGGGTGAAAAAGAAGAACAAATAAACAAAGATAAAGAAGCAGAGAAATAAATATATCGCGAGAGGAAAAAAAAAGAGAAACACAAATACGTGGATAAAAAGAGAAATATAATTCTAATTAAGAAGAAAGAGAGAAACAGTTACACGTAAGAAAGAAAGATACAGGGAAACGAATTTTCAGCAAGTATAGAAAAAAAGAGGGAGAAAAAAAAAATAAAGCAAAAATTAAAGAATCAGAGAAATAATCTTTTTTCTTAGAGTTCACCCGTTAAGTGGCATAGTTGCGCTGTGTCGCTAGTTTACGACAAAGCCGATATGTCTGCGCCTTTCGGCCCGATACATCCGTCTTCGGCATAAGGAGAGGAAGAATGAGTATAGTTACAATAAGGAAGGAAGGTGAGATCAAAAGCACACATATGCATATATATATAAAGAGAGGGAGGAGGGAATATGGAATGAACGAATGAACGAATGAACGTGAGAGACAGAAGCATGATACATGCTCAGGACAAAGAAGAGGGGAAATTGCATGAAAGAAAATTAAGGAGAGGAAGAGGTGGAATGAATAAAGCTACAGCAAAAACAATAAATGTTCGAGAAAGAGAGAGAAATATATATAACTATATATATATATATATATATATATATATATATATATATATATATATAGGAATATTGAAATGCGAAATGTTAAATAACAGCAATAATGAACAAATAAAAGTTAGGATATCAGTCGAACGTATCATGAAATCACCTGATAATTTATCCTCACTTGACTCTAGCTTCGTCAGCTCTCTTTTAATTAGTATAAAAGCTCATAATGACGTCATCTAATTATATATCTCAACTTCGCCCAGCCCTCGCCATTTCTCGTCTCTTTGGTCAAAATAAAAACTTATAACCAGCAAAAAAGAAGAAATAAGGAGAAACCTATGAAGAAAAAGTAACATATATATCAACGCAATTTCTGAATTTCTTTATTTTCAAAATTTTATTTTAATCATTTCTCTGTATATCACTCCATGTCACCACCGAAGACGCTCTGTCGTCATGAAAAAATAAAAATCACATTTCGTTATTTCCAATTACATTTTTAATCTATTTATTTTACCATATATTTCATTTTTTTCTCTCACTCAAATTTTGCAGAACGTAGCTAGTCTGACAGTGACAAAACTGTTAACCTAACCTGGAGATAAGGACAGGTGATATGTGTTTAGTTTTGTCAGTCTTGTGGTTTATGTTCGGCGAGATAAATGAGGTATGGCGGGAAAAAACATTATCCAAACACCGCTCTGACGTCTGCGTCGCTGACTCATTTCAGCGGGACACGTCAACACAAATGCGTCTTTTTATTTGTGTGTCAGACTCAATTATCATGGCTTCCTTACGTATTAGTCGGTCCTGTGTTGGGGCAACAGTTGTAGCCCGGTTGGAATCTCAAGCGATTAACAGTTGACAAATTATGTGATACGAATGCCAGATTTAACTCCCCTGGCAGTCAGCATCATGTGTCTGGAATTATGGTGTTAATATTCGTCACGGCTGTTGGTTTTCATCTCAAAGTGGCATTTTGGTTCCAATCATGGAAATTTTGCAGCGTTTATGGATGAAGATGTCCTGAGTCTGATACATTCCCCTCATTCTTAACTTGATATCTTATGTAAGTGGCTTCAATTTGTGACATTACATTATTATCATCATCATTATCAAGTATCATGCCTGCTGGAGTAGGTGATCATGTCTCTGCACAACTTTTAATCTCGACAGTTATTTATAATTTCTTTTGTTGACCTTCTGCCAAGCCATTCCCTAAAGCTGGCTGGTATCATATCTCCTAGCTTCCCTCTATCTATTCGTCCCTCAATTTTCCCACTTGGTACAATATATTCCAGCTGTTCCCTTCTCATTACATGGCCAAAAAAATGATGATTGTTTCTTCAAAATATTGGATATTAACTCTCTCTTTGCTTTGGTTTTTTACAAAACGTATTCTTTACTCTTCTTAGCTGTCCGTGATCTTATCAACATTTTTCTGTAAAACCACATTTCTACAGCCTCTGGTGATTTTCTTTTCCGTTGTCCTATTGTCCATGATTCATATCCTTAAGTTAAGACTGGCTCTACAAAACATTTAAGAATTCTTTTCTTGTTTCTATTGTCAAAAATGGATGACATAGTGTCTTCCTCATTTTTTTGTAAAGCTGCTTTTGCCTGAGCCATTCTGCATGTACGTGACAGTGAACTGAGGAGCTGGAAAAATCGACAGTTTTCGAGGACATCAAGAGGAAACTTGGAATAGCCGGATTAAACTGGCAACATACAAGGAAAGAGAGATCGTTGAAGGTAAAGACAGAAGATGCTTGATAGTCTTGTGCCGTGGCATAGGAAACAGTCAACAACAGAATGCTGTTGACAGAGAATTGTGAAAGGATATTATCGCCCACGCCAACCGGTATATCACATGATGATGATGAAATGCATAAACCAAAAGCTGCTGGGACATTAACTCATTATTCCATTGACTAGAACCTGAGATATCGGAGAACAATGTTAGCGTGCGCCATCCTGACGTAGAGTCACTCAAAGATATGTTGTTTAGTTATGATACGGAACTGAGATCTCTGCGCTTTGGACAAACGTTCAGGTGTTACCTTCCCTATATCAAAACCATAAGGCGACTCCTGTAGAAGGAAGTAAGAAAACAAAAGTAAAGGGTTAGACGTATGGGGTATACAGTTTTTGTAAAGTAAAAAAGTAAAGAGCCCCTCACGCCAAGTGGCGTATGGGGTATATTGTGTTTGTAAAGTAAAAAAGTAAAAAAGCCCGTCACGCCAAGTGGCGTATGGGAAATATGGTGTTAGTAAAGTAAAAAACGTAACGAGCCCCGTCACGCTAAGTGGCGTATAGGGAATATGGTGTTAGTGACCACAATTTTTACATACCTTCGGTACATGATTTTGGGGTATGTGGTCGGCATTAAGCCCCTGCCGCTTTACTTTCCCATAAAAAATCCGGTACCTAAAAAGGCTGGGTGAACCCGGAATCCTTTGGTCAGGATCGAACCCGACCTCATGTCCTTTGTAGTCCAGTTTACTAACCACTGAGCTATCGCGGCTTCCAGTATGGTGTTAGCGAGCATGTTTTTCCATAAACATGGCACATTTTTGTGAGTGATGTGGTCGGTACACCAAGCTGCCTTTACTTCCCAGAAAATTAACTGGTACTCTTTTATTGAGGCTGGCTGAAACCAGGAACCTTGTCGGGTCGAAATGAAAATCTTCCATTTATGGGGATCAAACCTGGACTCTTTTGATCAGGAAGCGAGAACACTAACCACTCAGCCACCGAGGTTCCTGTGACCAAGCAGAGAACGTGGCTACCGAAATGCTGTGTGACCCAGACAGATGACCACGACTTGACCAGGACATCCAATCATTTAAATAAATAATAATAAAAAAGGATCTCTCACGTGACAAGTGCAGACAAGAATTATAGGAAGCTGTCCTAGCTGGTGCAGCGTTGTTCACGAGGGCCAAATTGTCTAATTAAAGAAGGTTCCTGGGTGGGTGATGACGCCATTATGAGCCCTGAGTGTCGGATGCAATGAGGGCATCGATGTTTTGAGTGTTGGCCTGTCCACGTGAAAGGTGGTAGTGACGTCAGACTGACGATGTGATCAATTCATTATGGCGTCATACTCATGGCACTCTGTGTTGAGTTAACTGACTAGTTACCAGCAATGGCCTCAAACACATCAGGATTGATATTAGTGTTTTAGTAACTTCTTTTGTGAGTTCTTCGTTCTCTTTTATCATCACAATGTCGTCTTTTCCCATCCTGAAGTCCGTCATCATAAAATAATTTCTTCTGCAAGTTAAGTAGGTTAAGTTGACACGCGAACGGCTAGTCCAGCTGATATAAACCGTCGTTAGCATCCACACACAACCCTGGGTGTAATAAATAGGTTAGACCTGATGACACATCTGAAGACACAGATGGTTTTACATAAAGAAAAGGTCGGATATATTAAATTGGTGTACATGAATTCAATATTTATTTAAAACATTTTTTTTTGGATGGGAGAAGAGGTTGGTTAACCATCTATTTTAACATTTTTAGGCATTGGTTATTGATTGGTCACTGCGACCTACACCTTGGACATGATCTTCTGGAATGAGGATAAACAAACAGAGAGCACGTGATTAATAGACAATCATCATCATCGTGTACCATCCCGGTTGGTGTAGGCGATCATGTCCTTTCACGATCTTCTATCCACCGTGCATCGTATCAGTTATGTTGTTGATTGTTTTCCGTGTCATGACACTAAGCTATTCAGTATTTTCTCTCTTTGTCGTCCTAGATCTCTCTTTCCCTGTATTTTGACAGTTGTAACCAAGTATTTCAACTTTCCTCTTCTCGTGATGAGCCGAAAAATGTTGATTTAAAAAAAAAATAAATAAATAAAAGTAAAGTACCCCCGTCACGCCAAGTGGCGGTATAGGGAATATGGTGTTAGTGACCATACATTTTACAGACCTACGGCCCATGACTTTTGGGGTAATGTGGTCGGGATTACGCCCGTGCCGCTTTACTTTCCCAGAAAAAAATCAGGTACCCATTAAAGGCTGGGTGAACTGGAAGCCGTCGGTTGGGATCGAACCCTATCTCTTGTCCTTTATAGTCCAGTTCACTAACCACTGAGCTATCGCGGCTCCCTAAAAATGTTGATTGTTTCTTTCTAATGTTTCTTATGAGCTCCCTTTTTGTATTGGCCTCTTTGAGAAATTCTTTGTTGGTCCTAGATGGACAATCCAGAGTATACACGAGGGAGAAACTTGCCAGTTTGTAGATTGCCAATGAGGTGGCTCCGAGTGCTGAATCAGACTCAAGTGACAAATATACTTACAAATAATGAACTTTATAGAGGAGAATTCAAAGGAGATTATTGAACTAGTGCCCTATTGTCGCTCATTTCTACTTGATGATGTTGTCAAGTGTCTATTGTCGCTAATTTCTACTTGATGATGTTGTCAAGTGTCTATTGTCGCTAATTTCTACTTGATGATGTTGTCAAGTGTCTATTGTCGCTCATTTCTACTTGATGATGTTGTCAAGTGTCTATTGTCGCTAATTTCTACTTGATGATGTTGTCAAGTGTCTATTGTCGCTCATTTCTACTTGATGATGTTGTCAAGTATCTATTGTCGCTAATTTCTACTTGATGCATTTGATAAGTACCTTAATGTCATTAATTTCTACTTGATACAGTTGATAAGTACATTAATGTCGTTTATTTCTACTTGATACAGTTGATAAGTTCCTTAATGTCGTTTATTTCTACTTGATTATGTTGATAAGTTCCTTAATGTCGTTTATTTCTACTTGATGCTGTTGATAAGTTCCTTAATGTCGTTTATTTCTACTTGATGCTGTTGATGTGTTCCTTGATGTCGTTTATTTCTACTTGATTCTGTTGATAAGTTCCTTAATGTCGTTTATTTCTACTTGATTCTGTTGATAAGTTCCTTAATGTCGTTTATTTCTACTTGATGCTGTTGATAAGTTCCTTTATGTCGTTTATTTCTAATTGATGCTGTTGATAAGTTCCTTAATGTCGTTTATTTCTACTTGATGCTGTTGATAAGTTCCTTAATGTCGTTTATTTCTAATTGATGCTGTTGATAAGTTCCTTAATGTCGTTTATTTCTACTTGATGCTGTTGATAAGTTCCTTAATGTCGTTTATTTCTACTTGATGCTATTGTTCATTTCCTATTGTCGCTCATTTATACTTGATTCTGTTGTTATGTTCCTTTAATATATCCACACTTTCTTATCCTGGATCTCTTTGAGCAGTGCCTGCTTCTACACTACCGACATATGTATATATGGATGTGTCTGTTCTATTCTTTCTGTTGTTTTTTTAGCCGTAAATCATCAATGGTAGCTCTCCAGTCCTATGTGTTGTCATCCATTTTGTTTCGAGCTGTAATTTATTTGTGTGATCTCAGTTTTAAAACTCTTCTTTTACCTCTTCCCCTGTGAGTTTCTGATGTGTATGTCTGGTAATTCTTTTAGATGGCTGCCACAGTATGTTGTGTACCTATCTCTAACGCAATTTCCTTATTATTTCTTCAAACGTGGGTTGCTGTGCTTTTGCTATAGATCATCTTATGTAACGGTGTTTAGCCTTCTCATCTGATGAACGCTCCTTATAAAATGTTAATAATGTTTCACAGTCTTAATAGCAGAGACAGAGAACGAACTACAAGAAATGATAGACATAATAGTAGAAGAAAGCAACAAGAAAGGTCTCAGTCTGAATAGTAAGAAAACAGAAGTAATGGTTATATCGAAGAAACAATCATCACCATCATGCAGCATAAAAATAAACGAGACAAATCTAAAACAAGTACAACGTTTCAAATACTTGGGCACAATAATTACATCAGATGGGAGATGCACCACAGAAATAAAAGCAGAATAGCTCAGGCCAAAATAGCATTTAAGAAAATGACAAATGTCTTATGCAACAAATCTATGTCAATAAAAATGAGAAAGAGAGTTCATCAGTGCTATATAGAACCAATTCTGACCTATGGAAGCGAGTCATGGACAGTAGACAAACAAATGAAAAGACGGTTAGAGGCCACAGAGATGGGATTTCTCAGAAGAATGTTGAAAGTTCTCTGGACAGATAAAAAGACCAATGAGGAAGTTCTCAAAGAGGCCAACACAAAAAGGGAGCTCTTAAAAAACATCAGAAAGAAGCAATCAACATTTTTTGGGCACATTATGAGAAGAGGAAAGTTGGAATACTTGGTTACAACTGGCAAAGTGAAGGGAAAGAGAGATCGCGGACGACAAAGAGAGAAAATACTGGATAGCTTGGTGTCATGGCATGGAAAACAGTCAACAACAGAACTGATACGATTCACTGTAGATAGAAGATTGTGGAGGGACATGATCGCCTACGCCAACCGGCAGGGTACATGATGATGATGATGAATAATGTTTTAGATACATAGACCAGTTTGTGTCATTGCGGTGTTGGTGCGTTTGAGGTCATCTTCAGTTCCCCATAACTTGACATGTAGGGTTGTTTCTGTGGACTATATATGTGCTCTTATGGTGTTTAGAGTTGTTGGATGACTTGGAAATTAGGTTAAATATAACAATAAAAATTGTCAACTCCAATGTTAAGTCAGTCCTATTGTATGGCTGTGAAACGTGGAGAGCAACGGAATTGACAATCATGAAGATACAGACTTTCATTAATGGATGCTTACGCAGAATAATAGGATGGAAATGGCAGGACAAAATCACTAACATAGAATTATGAAAATGTACCAGTCAAATACCAGTGGATAAAGAGATACAGCGAAGACGATGGCGCTGGATAGGACACACACTGCGGAAGCCAACTGAGAGTATTGCACAACAGGCCCTTTTTTGGAATCCTCAGGGAAAAGACAAAGAGGAAGACCAAGGAATTCTTGGAGAAGACATACAGAAGCAGAGATGAAGATGATGGGGAAGACATGGAATGATCTTAAAAAAATGGCAAGAGACAGAACGACTTGGAAATTGTTTGTTGAAGACATATGCTCCACAGGGAGCTGAAAGGTAGTAGAAGAAGAAGAAGATGGTGTTTAGAGTGTTGCAGTCCTGTAGGACAAGCTCTGGTGTTTGTTTGGATGTTTCGCAGTCACATGATACAATGCCACTGAGTCCTATCTTATGCAAGTGTGCTCTGAGACTACAGTGATCTGTTTTGAGGTTGTATATCTCGGTCCGTTTATGTCTGCTAGAGTAGATGATAATGGTAGTGGGATGAACATATCACGAGAACCGCTGTTCTCATCCTTACACACCTCATGTGCTGTGTTTCCTGCATCACATCCCATTACTATTTACTCGACTCTTGATTAAAATAAAGGAGCCAGAAATCTTTAAGATGAGAGCGCTTTCATTTCTCCCCCGTCCGTGACCAGTACTACTACTAATCATACAACAATAACTTTTACTTCTACTGCAACTATTATTACTGCAAATATTACCGCTACTCATCATCATCAAGTACCGGGCCTACTGGCGTAGGTGATCATGTCTCTCCTCAACTTTCAAGCTCGTCAGCTGTTAATCATTTCTGTTGTTGACATTCTGCCAAGCCATTCTCTTAAGCTGTCTGTTTTTCTTTCTATTTGCTTCCCTCTATCTCTTCGTCCCTCAATTTTTCCAGTTGTTACAATATATCCCAGCTGTTCCCTTCTCATTACATGGCAAAAAAATGATGATTGTTTCTTCCTAATATTGGAAATTAGCCTTCTTTTTTGCTTTGACCTCTCTCAGAACATCTTCATTACTCTTTTTAGCTGTCCATGGTACTCTCAACATTATTCCGTAAAACCACATTTCTACAGACTCCAGTGATTTTCTTGTCTGTTGTCCTATTGTTCATGATTCGCATCCATATGTTAAGACTGGCTCTACAGTTACTTACTACTACTACTACTACTACTACTGCTACTATTACTGCTACTACTACAACTACTGCTACTTTTACTATTACTAATACTATTGCCATTACTGCTAGTAGCAATAGCAGAACTGCTGCTACTACTACTTCTCCTGCTACTGCTACTACTTCTTCTACAACTACTACTACTACTACTACTACTAACCACTACTTCTACTACTACTACTTCTGATATACTACTGTTAATACTGAAA